>JANBVN010000023.1:0-254534 GCA_030052785.1 Coniochaeta hoffmannii
AGTAGTAGTAGTAGTAGTAGTAGTAGTAGTAGTAGTAGTAGTAGTAGTAGTAGTAGTAGTAGTAGTAGTAGTAGTAGGGTCCTCGATTTACCTTTAAAAGCCGCCTATATATATAGTAATACTCTTAGTAAAAGGGTTATCGGAAATAGCCTTAAGTAGAGATAAATACTCCTTTTTCGCTATAGCTTTACTACTTATAGAAATAGTAATCTTAGCCTAAGGCTTAGCGAACTATAGAGTAGTCTATTTAGTCCTAATCTTCTCGATATTCTAATGCCCTTTTACGAGCTCTCGCTCGTACGAGGCTAGTAGTTAGAGTTATATCTTATAGTTAGAGTATATATATATCCGTAAAGTAGTATCTATACTACTATCCGTTAGCTCGTCCCGTATAGGGCTAGTAATAGCCTTTATAATAGAATAGATATACTAGAAAAGTAGGGTTTGTAGGCTATACGAAAGATAAGCCTTACTAAATCGGACCTCTAGAGGTAGGATCCCTACTTCTAGCTCGAGAACCTTTGTAGGAGACCCTTTAAAAATACCTATAATCTAAGCTATAGTTAGATTCTAGAGCCTTTGGTAGGGTTTTACTAGGCTCTAGGCTCCGTATAAGCCTATACCCTTCTACTAGAGTTGAATTCCAAAATCGGTAATAGAAGTAACGTAGGCTATATATAGTAGCCGGATTACTTAGGTATTAAGCCCTTTTCACGTATTTCTAAGCCTTTAGATACTATAAAAGGTAGAGGTTGTGGAATTAACCTTCCTTTTAATATAAGGCCTAAAAGTAAACCTCGAATCGAACTATATACCTAACTAGCGAACTACTAGCTTAGATTCTATAGTTATACTTTCTATCATATACTATCGCTTGGAGTATTCCTTTACGTAGTAAAGTAGATCAACTCTATTTTGCCTAGGTTAAACTATACGGCTTATTCTCTAGCTAGTATAAATAGCCTTTAAATAATAGTCTCGAACTTGATATAGTCTTCTACGTGGAATTCGACATAACTATTATACAAAAGTTATCTATATAGGATAGTTAGAACCTCTTTTCTATTACAATATCCCGTACGTAAAGTAGGAATAGCATAAGAGAAATAGGAAAGCCGTATAGGATTCTAATATCTATACTAACCGGATCCTGTTATATACGTCCGTCGAAAGCTAATTAGATCTTCCTATCCGATAGGAAGGAAGAGACCCAATTACGTAGGCTACTCGGAAGGCCTAATTTTGCGAGTATACGTAGTAGTCTAAGCTTAAAAACGTAGTCAAACGCACCTTTAATATCGAAGAATAGAGTACTAGTAACCGTACTACTATTCTTCTTACGAGACTATATTTTATTAAGTAGAAGTAGGCCTGCGTCGATAGCTAACCTTTATTTTCTACCGCCTATTTACGTTTGTAGAGTAGATTCGTAGTATTTGCTAAGTAGCTTAACCTAATAGCGAAGATCTTTTTTAGTATTTTACCTAGGCAGTTGAGGAACACTGTAATCTTATAGGCTTTAGGTATAGTATAATCCTCTTTATTTGGCTTTACGAGGATAATACCAATACCTTCTTTCTACTACGTAAGATAGATCCCTTTCTCGAATAGTACTTTGTATACTTTATAGAAGACTAGTAGTATAACTTTATACGCGTGTTAAAGTATATTAAAGTTGACTCGATTTGGGCCCAGGGCCTTTTTTAAAGAGGAGGTCGAAATTACGTTCGAAACCTCAGTTTCTGAAAGTTCGGGCCACTCCTACTGCTAGTTAGTAGTATTAGCCTTACTACTCAGACTAGCCGGGTTCTAGGGCGTACTACTATTACGACTCGTAGTAGGACTACTAGTAGGACTACTTGTAGTACTATTAGTAGGCTTCGGAAATAATGTAGTAAGGAAGGCGCTATACTTATTGTTAAAGGTAGAAGCTTGTTTCTAAGTACTATTTAACTCGTATACTATTGTGGGGACCTTTGTAAGGCCCCGTTCTTTAGTATATCTACGTATTAAAAATACTCCCTCGGATCCTAGATCTAGGCTCTTAAGGTAGTTTATCAAGCACTCCTCTTTTTCTCTTCGAACGGTCTAAAAGTACGTATTGCGCGTACTTTTGTAGGCTTCTTCAAGGGTACTCGTATAGTACTTTTTATACTGCCTAAACGTAGTATTAAAAGACCTCCGTAAGTGGGTAAGAGTGTCTTTTCAACTACGGCTTCGAGTACTCCGTACTCTTTTCTGTAGAATCGAGTAGTCGGCCGTCTCTTTGATCGTATTTGTAAGTATATAGGCTACTTCTTCGTAGTTATACGTAGAAATAGTATACTCGATAGCTTAAAGTAGGCTAGACTCCTTCGCTATTAGTATATTTGAAAATTCGTCCTAACTAGCCTTTTTACAATTGTAAGTAGGTTAAATTTGATCGAGAGTCTTCTCGCGTATACTTTGATCAAAGGTATTAAAGGTGATAGTCTCGTGATTGGAGCCCGTAGACTTGATATAATACTAGTTTGACTATACTAACGTTTTAAAGCTAGTATAAAAAGCTAAGTTTATAATAGATATAGTTGTAAGGTTAGACCTTGTAAAAGTACCCCTCTTTCGGGTAGTCTCCGTAGAATCGACTAGTAAAGTAGCTTTATTTTCTTTAAGCTACTTAACCTGAGTTTTTATGTTCGAAGACTTCGCGGGGTTAGCCGTCGAATTCCACTACGTATGGTAGAGGTTGAAGTTACTAGCTATTATAGCTGGTTTTTGTAGGTCTAGATACCGTAATTGCCTATTTACGGTAATAGGGCCTAACCTCTAGCTTTGGCTCGCGTTTGCACCTCTTTTTCGCTCGCGTTCGTTATATACGTTAACGATATAAAAGGGCTCCCTTCCTACTACCTCTATAATTTGGATATCAGGATCCGTATAGAGGTCGTATTTGGGGCTGAACTCGAGGTTACTAGCTTTTCGAACGTACGTTAATACTCTAGGTAAGTAACGTATATTCGATAGGCTTGTAGTGGGTTTAGGAGTTACTAAGTGGTAGGCTGGGTGTTGGAGGCCTATAAATCTACCTAGTTAATAGTTTTGAGGGTAGTAGGGTTCTTATAGTAGTAGGATATCGGTATGGGATTCGAACGCTAGTTGTAGCGCTATTTGGTGGGCTATATCTTATTTATTAAGGTTTACTTGAATAAACTTAATACGGCCTCTACTACTAGTATTATTACTAGTCATCGGTTATAATAGTAGTAGTAGCTTCGAAATCCATACTCTCCGTACTAGTAGTAGGCTCCGTACGTATAGTAGGCTGCGTACGTATAGTAGGCTGCGTACGTATAGTCTACCGTAGGTTACGTACTAGTAGTAGGGCGTGCGAGAACAGTAGATCTGAAGGTCCTAACTACTTCGCAGTCTGGAGAGTCTGCGTGGTATGGTTTTCCGCAGTTGCGGCACTTAGGCGTCAAGTGCTCGTAAGAAGTACTAGATCCGCAGGTATTACACCTGTAGCTTATAGTACAGTGCCCTTTTCCGTAGTATCTACAGGCTGGTTTTTCCTTACAATAGGTAAGTGTAACGATATTACTGATGGGTCGGTACTCTCAATACCAGAGGACATTCAATTGCGGGGTTGCGGGGTAATGCTATCGGACCTGCGCCGAGTCCTCTTAAACGGGTAGTTGAACATGCCCACTCACTTCTGATTCTTGATTCTTCAAGAATTAGTCTTGCGATCTGAGAAAGCCTTACTAGAATACTATCTACCAATCCCATCGTATTATACCTTCTACCTAACTTGCAGTATCTACTACGGGGCTTCTTACAATTCTAGATAATTGCAACGATGTTACTGATAGGTTGGTACTCTTGATACCGGAGGACATTCAATTGCGGGGTTACAGGGTAATACTATCGGACCTACGCTAAGTCTTCTTAAACGGGTAGTTGAATATACTTACTTACTTCTAATTCTTAATTCTTTAAGAATTAGTCTTACGATCTAAGAGAGCCCTACTAGAATACTACCTATTAATCCTATCGTATTATACTTTCTACCTAACTTATAGTATTTACTACGGGGCTTCTTATAATTCTAATTCTTTTTCTTAAGTTACTTAAGAAGTTACGATAGTACAGAGTAAAAGTGGCGATATAAACGTAGGACTATCTTCCTATACTTAAGGGAAGTGTTTTGTAACGTTACAGTTACCTTCGGAAAGTTAGGATCCGCCAACGGCTATAGCGGCGTTATATTAACGAATTACCGTATTAGAAGAACAAATATAACTCTAATAACGTCTAGTAGAACTTACGGCTGTTACTAGCGTATTACTAGTAAATTAACTATTACTTATAGTTAGCCTAAAGGAGTTAAAGATTAAGAGTATCCCAACCTTCCTTTGAAATTTTCTCTTTAATAAAGGGATAAATAGCTTAGTAATCTTAAACGAGGTTTTAAAGACGTACTCTAATAATATACTTTATAATTAACCTAAGTTTTAGAGGGATTGAACTAGATAAGTCCGAAATGCTAGTCGAAATAGGACTACTATATCGATAGAAAGAAAGTAAAAAACGTAGTTTTTAATAACGAAGATTAGAGCTATTTCGAAAAGTAGACCCTAAGTCTAATATAAAATAAAGGTAACTTAAAGGTTAACATAATAAGCTACTTTAATAAGACTAAGTAGGGCCTAAATTAATATCTCTAAGATTTTAATACGTATTTAATATTATTAGAACGCTATTTCTTTACCTAACCGGAAGAGGATCGTATTCTATTCTTTCTCGTAAAGCTAGACTCGAAGCTTTTTGACTATATTCGAAAGATCTATATATTAAACTTACTAGAGAGCCGTAACGAGATAGTAACGTTGGCCATCTCTTATACTATTACTTAGAATATATACTATCGCCGCTATCGGGACGATACCGTAGAACCGGCGAAAAGAGAACGGCTTAGTACCTTTAAGGGTACTAAGCGTAAGTAGGATAGAGATTACTATAGTAGGGATTAAATAGGATATTTTTAATATAACTTAAGATCTAGTAGAGGAGAGACGAAACCTAAGGGGAACGGTACCGGCGTTAAAGAGAAATAACTTCGCTATTATAAATATAATAACCCGTATTACTTTGCAAATATTTATTCTAAGCGAAAAGGAGTAATAGTATCCGCTACTATTAACGTTAGACGCGAAAGAGGCCGATTATATAGTTCGTCGTCTAATCGTTATAGTATCGATATATTTTCTTATACGGTAGAACTATCTAGTCTCCTAAAAGGTAAAGTAGGATAGGTAGTCTTACCTTTCCCGCCTAGCCTATAGTAGAGACTTTACGAAGGTTTATAGTACCGATTAAAGTCTATATCTAAACTCTCCTCGAAATATATACGGACCTCGATAGTTATACTAAAGTTAATCTCGTTAGTATTTCTTTTGCTCGTATATATTAGTTATAACGAGCTCCCTTAACGGCCCCCCTTATTAATATTATTAATAGAATTCGTATACCTACTTATAGGGTATAGACTATACTAATAACCCTTAAGGACTCCCGTAGTATTAAGAGACGTTTGGAACGCTAATATATTACTATCAATCGGGACCTAAGGTTAGAAAAGAGTCCTATTCTCCTATTTATAACTATCTTTCGTAACTATCGTATTTATCTGTATCTTGTAGAACGATAGTAATAATTCGAGTATATAAAGAAGTCCTACTAGTTTCTACTTTCTAATAGATTTCGGAAGTATATCCGAAATATCGCTAAGGTCTTTATAATTACTACTATACTTAGTACGGTATTACTAGAACTTCTCGACGAATCGTCGACGGGACCGTTTATAGTACTATTCGAGCTATTATTTTAGACGGATATATTCTATACCGAGAATGCTAGCCTTTTGCCCTATAATAAGGCTACCGATTATACTATTAATCTAATTAATAGAGGCATTCTTTCCTATAGCCCTATCTACCCTTTATTTTAGCGAAAACTTATAGAGCTCCGTAATTACGCTTAACGAAAACCTATCAACCGGCCGTATATAAATATCGAAGAGTCTTACTAGTATATCTATTCTTTTCGTCCCTAAAAAGGATAGGATTCTACGCCTCTATATTAACTACCGGGGCTTTAACGGTATTACAGTAGAGAATCGTAACCCTCTCTTACTTATTTCAGAGATTCTTAAGCGTATAAATAGAGTAAAATACTTCTCTAAGATAGATATTAAGAAAGTATATTATCGGATCCAAATTAAGAAAAGTAACGAGTAAAAGACTATTTTCTATACTCGATATAGATATCACGAATATATAGTAATACTCTTTAGTTTTACTAACGTTCTAGCTATATTCTAAAACTATATCTATTTAGTATTAAGGAGCCTTATAGATAACTTCTATATTATCTACCTTAATAATATTCTTATCTTTTCGACGGACTGGAACTAAATTATAATCCCTTTAACTAAGAATTATTTATTATCGTTACCTCTTTCAAATATTAGAGATACTACTTAGAAAGGAGTCGATATACTATCGAAGTATTATCGGATTATATTAACCTTTAAACCTTTATAAAATAGACTAAATTAAATAGGTTTTAAATACGCTAATATATATACCTCGTATCTTTCGAGTTCGTTATTAAGTATAGATCCGGGAAGAGTAACCCTACCGATATACTATCGAAACGACGTAATTACGAAGGAGAGATAACGACTTAGCTAAAACTCTTATCCTTACTATAGAATAAGATACTTCTTATTAACTTAACTACGTTCGAAGAACTAGTAGTTTAGAATAGGCCCCCTAGTAGAAATCTAGAAGACGATAAGGATACTCCTCTACCCAAAGAAGGCGAGTTGTAGGATTAGGACTTAGAGTAGCCGAGTTAGTCGGATAACCTTATTCCGGACGTAGAACTAGAGGGTTTCGACGTAGCCTCGTAATATAAGTTAGTAATAAAATAATTCTTACCTAGGGCTACTATCTAAGCCTACTATATTATTAAAGAGACTACGAGTGAATATAGCTTAGAAAATATATTATCTTTAATCGCGAGGCTATAAACTAGCGATACTAATACTTAGTATATTTTTACCGGAGTTAGAATAACCCTACGCCGTAATAGCTACGAAATGTAGTCTATCTGTACGGATAATCTCCTACTATATAGAGATAACTTCTATATTCTAAGGTTTAAAGGGCTATATTAGGAACTACTAAGGCTCTACTATAACTACCTAATAGTAGGATACTTTAGTATCGTCTATACTATAGAGCTATTATAACGAAAGTTCTACTAGATCGGATTATATAAAGACGTTAAATAGTATATCTAGGAGTATACCGTATATTAAAGAATAGTATCGAAAAGATACCGATCTTATAGCAAACTATATCTATTACCCTAGCTAAGCGGACTTTTCTAAGAACTATCAATAGACTTTATTATAGGATTTCTAAAAATAATATTCTGTAAAGAATCCGTCGATACGATACTAGTAATTATCGATCGTTTTACTAAGTATTCTCTATTTTTTTTTATAATAACTACGATAATTTTAGGATAATTCGCCGAACTTTTCTATAACGAGGTAGAATTATATTTCGGAATACCGCTAGAAATTGTCTTAGATAAAGGATTAGTCTTTATAAGCAAGTTTTGGATAGATCTCTACTATATCTCTTAGATTAAACGTCGATTATCTATAGCGTTTTACCTATAAACCGATAGCCAAATAGAACGGATAAACTAAGTATTAGAATAATACTTATATTCCTTTATAAGTACTTAGCAAATCACTTAGTCTATACTTCTTATAGTTAGTTGAATTCGTTTATAATAACGCTTTGAATATAATAATCGGTATAACTCTCGTTAAAGCGTTAATAGGCTATATATTAGAGTTCCGTTTAAGATTCGAAAACGACTTTATTCCGAGGGAGGTACTAGTAGTTTTAGACTACTTATAAAAACTCGCTAAATTACGAGAAGACTTAATAGAGAGATAGCGATATACGACCGAGTAGTAAGCGAAATCCTATAATTACTGCTATTAATAGATATTCTTTAAAAAAGGAAACTTAGTAGTACTTGTAATTAAAAATCTCAAACTTAAACTATCTAGTAAGAAGCTTACTTTATAGTTTATTAGACTATTTAAAGTACTCGATATTATTAGTAAATAGACGTATCGGTTAAGCTTACCTATTAAATATTGACGGCTTTATAATATCTTCTCTATTTTGCTATTTAAACCTTAGTATTCGAGGAATAATAAGTAAAGATAAGTATAATTATTAGAGCTCGAAGAAGATAAAGAATAGAAAGTTAAAGAAATTATCGGGAAATAAAACTATAATAACGATAAAGGGTTCCTTATTAAATAGAAAGGCTAGCCTACTAAATATAACTAGTAAGTATTAGCCGAAGATATTAACGCTCTTAAACTCGTTAATAAATTTTATCGATAATAGTTATAGGGTTTGGTACGAAAGTGAAATAATAATAAGTTATAAGTAATATCAGAGATATAATACTAGTATTTCTAGCTAAGTATTTAAATAATATAAAAGATAACGTTTCGAAGTAAAAGTATTATCGAGATATCTACGTAGAAGTAACTATCTACAGTTATAATCCTAATTTCTAACCTTAAAATAGTCTAACTAAATATACCTAGTAACGTTACCGCTTTAGTACTATTCTACTAATAATTCGGACTAGTAATTAAAGCTAACCGATTTTAAAACTCGTTAATAAGATAGTTAGGGAATAATTCCTAGATTTACTTTACCTCCTTAGCAAAGATATTAGGGATTACCTCGTCTAACGTGGCTATAACGTTAACGGTAAACTAGCGTTTAGTAGTAGTCTAAGTACGTATACCCGTATTACTAGTTTCTAGACAGAATACCTAGGAAGCTAGGTAAATATTAGTAAACCTAGCGTTATTAATAAGCTAATTAAAGTCGACCCGGTACCGAGCCATTAGGATCGCCTTACGCCTTTCTACTAAGGCGGAGTAGGTAACCTTCTACCGCTAGTATTTGTTAATATCTAATAATATTCTGATAGTATAAGGGTAGTAACTTATAGCTTCGTACCGATTCTTTTTAGTAGTATTAGGGAGGTACGTAGTACGATAGGTCTTCTCCGCTATATCGAAGGCCTTAAGAAGGGTAGCTATAGCGCGAGCGATCCGAAGACGGAAAGTAGTCTTTTAAACTAGCTCTATATTAGGATTACCCGACTAGTAATTATTAGTATTAAAGAACTAATCTGCCTAAACTTAAAGTTCCGTTAGATCGGCAATATCGCCGGTTATAAGCGTTATTATCTAAAGCGAAACGTTAGCGGTACGAATATATAATATAATAATAAGGAATTTACTTACTTATAGATCTTCTTCCGAGTAGCGTAGCGAGTATAAAATACTAACGCTAAAGTATCGAACCGGTACTCGATTATAGAGATATTGGTAGTAGTAGGTTAGTAGTTCTTCGAGATAGTCCTTAAGTATACTATATAGAAGTACTTAGTTATAATAATTACCTTAGTACCGAGGGGGCGGTAGTTAATACGACGAGGAGGTATATAGCGATAGTAAGAAGTTATCGGGACGAGGGTAAGATACGGTACTATAATTAAGTAATTAGAATAATTGAGTAAATTGTAGGATTAATATAGCGATAACGGAACGATAGGGTAGCGCTAGTTAATTAACGAAGTTATACTAATAAGGCGTTAAGGTACGATGTTAACAGATCAATCGTTACTAAGGAACCAAAATTCTGATATACGTGTGGGCGTGGGAATAGCCGGTATATAAAGATACTACTAGTATATAAAACTTAAAACTAGTATTAAAATACTGGGAAAGCATAATAGTACGTATAGGATAATAATTAATCCTAATTACTAATATTCGAACCACTTGGATTACAAATAAAGTGGCGAATAATAGAATTCTAGCAAGTAGCAAATAGAATTTTTAAGAAGTGGCAAATATTACAAATCAGTAATTCCACCGAATTCTATTAAAATCTAATTAGCTAAAACTTAGCTAATATTACGTACTACGTAGCAAATATTACGTATAGAATATTACAAATCAATATTCGATACGATTCGAAGAGGTTCTACGAAAGCCTACCTTTTGCCACTCTATCAACTATAAATAAGAGCCTTTCCTACTCAACAAAAGAAATAGATAGATACATAATAACACAAAAAATATACTACTATTACAGCTAACCAGCTATTACCTACTTTATTTTCTACCTATTAAGCTTCCTCAAATACTTATACGCCAATTCTAACCTTTTGAGGTTATAAGCCCGGATTGCAACTTTTAACAATATCCGACTTATCAATAGCTATATCAAATCAGCCAATCACCCTTTTTACACATCTTCTATACCAATATACTTAAGAAGATTTCTATTCCACGCCTAACGGGTTCGGAAAACTATACCACTTAGAATATCCATATCCAAGCACTTCTAAGGCTACGAAAACTAAGCCACTACTTGTTTAACGAGCCTATCGAAATACAGGAAGAAAATACTACTATTAACAGTAGTAGTACTAGTAGTAATACTATTAATAGTAATACTACTAGGATTCCTACAGCCGAAGAAAACGAACAGGCTCTCTACTTAATTTTAACGCTCTGCGAATCGGAGCCTATTAAGCATATAGAGTTCTATACTACGGCTAAAAAGGCATATACTACGTTAAAAAACGTATATAAGCCTGATAGTTTTACAACTAACCATATAATTTGCAAGCAATTCTTACAATTAAACCTCGAAAAGTGCAAACATATAGAGTACTATATTACGAAGGTTAAAAGCCTAGTAAACGTAATGGTTAAGGTTAATTTGAAATTACTAGAGGAATTTATCCTAAACTAGATTTTAAATAGCCTAACTAGCCAATACGATAGCTTTGTTGCGAATATTACGCAGGCTTTACGCGTTAATAAAAACGCGTATAATCTATCTACTCTAACGGCTACGTTACTTGACGAGTCTAGGAGAATAGATAGTATAGAAAACAATCAAATAATAGTTGTTAAGAAGCCTACATATACTAGTAAAAATAAAGTTACTAAACCTTATACTAGTAAAATAAAGGCTAAGAACGCGTGGAAAAAGGAAAAAGGCGCTTATTATAACCATTATAAAGTAGCTACTCACTTTACAAATAAGTACTTTTATCTGTTTCCAGAAAAGGCGCCTAAGGGCCAGGACTCGAAAAGAGATCCTACTCGCAGGTCTGAAGCCTTTGAAAAACGCGAGGTACGTATTCTTAATATTATTAACGATAATACTAAGAATACTACTATTGAAAAGAATAGTAGTACTACTAGTGAAAATACTACTACGAATAGTAGTAGTGAAAACAGTACTACGAATAGTAGTAGTGAAGGCTTAATCGATTTCGATCAAATGGATATCGAACAGCCTTCCGAATATAGCTTTGACTTATTCGGAGACTATATTGAAGAAAAGTCGCCTACTCAGGTATATATAACCCTTAAAAATACAAATACCCACAATACCGATAAAATAACTAACGATACGTTAGATCTAAGTACGAAAAGTATAGAAAATCTACAAATAGATTTATAGAATGCAAAGGTATTTAGTACTTATTTAAATAATAATAAGTATAAAGCTAACTTTATAATAGATACTGCGGCAGAATCGTATATAATAAGTAATAAGCGGTTATTTTATACATTTAAAGAATATAGTAGAAAAGTTAGTTAGGGTAATACAAAGAGTATCTTAATAAAAGGTATTGGAAATATATATATTGAGTTCCTAGATACAAATAAAAGGCTACTACTACGTAATTGCCTATATATACCTAAACTAGGTATAAATCTAATAAGTTAAGGCGAACTAAACGATATAGTAGCAATTTTCAATAAGAATAACGTTATTCTTCAAAATAAGGATAATAAAATTACTTAAGGTAAAAAAATAGGAAACCTATACTTCCTAGCTATAAGAGTAATAAATAAAGTTATAGTATTTGCAACTAATAGTAGTTCTAGTAATAAGAATACTAGTATACTTTAGTACGAAAGACTAGGTTATATAAGTAGTAAGGCGTTAAAAGCTTTATATAATACTACTAAAGGTAGTAATATAGAAAATATATAAGACTTAGAAAAGTGCGAAAAATACGAAATTTGCCTTAAGACGAATTTAACTAATACTATAAATAAAAATAGTAGTAATACTACAAAGTATAAATACTTAGATAAAATAAGTAGCGATTTGTATAGGCCTATAAATCCGCCTACTTACGACTACTATAAGTATTTTATTACTTTTCTAGATAGAAAAACGAGATATCTAAAAGTAGAGCTATTTAAAACAAAGGACGAAGCTTACGAGGCATTTTTAAGATTTAAAATAAAAGCTGAAAATTAGGCTACTAATAGTAGTAATACTACTAAAAAGCGTATAAAAATACTAAGTACTAATAACGGTACTAAATATATAAATAAACGCTTTAAAATAGCCTTAGATAAGGCGGGTATAATTTACTAAACTTTGTCTCCTTATACTCTAGAATAGAATAGGTTTATAGAGAGAATAAACTGTATTCTAATAAATAAAGTATGTAGTTTACTACTAAATAGTAATCTAAATAAGAAAATGTAGGGTGAAGCTTTACTAGCGGTTGTTTATCTATATAATAGAATACCGCATAGTAAACTAGGATATAAAACGCTATACGAATTGAAAAACGGCGAGTTACTAAATATAGGTAATATTAAAGTCTTCGGAAGCCTAGTTTACTTTAAACGAAAAGGGCTAAATAACGTAACTAAACTAGATAAACGTGGTATTCTAGGAATTTTAATTGGTTACGGTACAAATTCTAGCTACTATAAAATATAGGATTTCGAAAATAATAAAGCAATTTGGACTAGAGATCTATATATTATAGAAAACCGCTTTTTAAAGCCAAATAATAGTAATATTACTGCTAATACGCGTAATAGTACTACCGAAGTAATAGTTGACTTTATTACTAGTATAGAAAATACTACTAGTAATAATGATAATAGTATTTCTAACGAGAATACTAGGTCTATACCTTCAAATATGTCAACTATATACGACGAAGATAACGAAAACGATATAATTAGTACTATTCGTCCAAATAGTACTAATAACCTATAATCGTCTTCGCGTACGGCTATTTTAGACGCTTCTTATAGTAATGAAGTCGACGATCTAATATTAGTAATAACTAATATTAATAAAGAACCTACTACTTATACTAAGGCTATAAAAGGCCCCAACTCTGATAACTAGCTAAAAGCTATGAAAGCGGAGGTAGTAGAATTAGAAGCGTAAAAAACGTAGGATTTAGTAGACCTACCTAATAATAGAGAAGCCTTAGGCGGCCGTTAGGTATATAAAATTAAAACTAACGTAAAAAACGAAATAGTCAAATATAAGGTAAGGTAGGTAGTACAAGGCTTTAATCAAATACTAGGTATTAATTACCTAGAGACCTTTAATATTACTTGTAGGCCCGAGTCGTATAAACTAGTATTTCTACTAGCTCTATATAACAAGTGGGAATTCCTACAATACAATGTGAAAAACGCGTTCGTATACGCTAAAATCGATAAGGAAATATACGTAAAATAGCCTACTAGGTTTGAAAAAGGAAACTACGTATATAAACTGAATAAAGCCTTATATAGTTTAAAATAATCGCCTAGGCTATAGTATAAATATCTAAAGAATATATTATATAAGTACGATTTTAAAGTACTACCGTACAACGAAGGTATATTTATAAATACTACTAATAGTATTATAATACTCTACCACGTCGACGATTTAATCGTCGTAGGACCTAATAAGGGTCTTATAGAGAGTATAATTAATAAGGCTACAAAGAATATCGAAATCCAACCATTAGGAACTCCTTCTACCTTCTTAGGTATAGAAATAGAATTCAAGCCTAATATACTAATTCTATACCAAACGAAGTATATAAAAAACCTATTAACTAGGTTTAATAAGGAAAATACAAAACCTTATACTATACCTATAGAAACGGGTATAAAATTGAAAAAATCTAACTATAAGGCTACTCCTAACGAGATCAAACTATTTCAATAGTAAATAGGAGCCTTACTATATTTGGCTATAAAAACTAGGCCTAATATAGCTACTACTATAAATCAATACTCTCGCTATATAAGTAATCTCGATTCTACGTATTAGAAAGCGTTAGACCGAATATAGGAATACTTAAAATATAAGCCTACTTTAGGTCTTACCTATAATACTAATAATACTACTACTAATAATAGTAGTATATTAAGGCTAATCGGCTATTCTAACGTAAGTTAGGGTAACGATTTAGTAGAACGAAAAAGTAGTACAAGCTATATATTTTTACTAGATAGTATAAATTCAATTAGCTAGTATACTACTCTATAAAATACTATCGCCTTAAATACTTACGAGGCAAAATATATAGCTTTAAAAGACTCTAGAAAAAAGGCTATATATCTATATAATCTACTAAGTTATATAAATAACGAGCTAAGATTAAATAGTATAATAAACAAGCCTATACTAATTACGGATTCATAATCGGCTCAAGGTTTAGCTGAAAATCCTAAATTCTATAAAAGAACAAAGTATATTGATATATAATATCACTTTATTAGGCAGTTAGTCAACGAAAAAAGGCTTATAGTTACTTATACAGCCTCAAAAACGAATTTAGCCGACCCTTTTACAAAGGGCATACCCAAAGACCAATTCTACAATTTTATACGTAAGATAGGGTTAATAGATACTACTAAGCTATAAAAAGGCTTAAAACTAATATAAGAACCTTTGTATACCTTAAGGGGAGGTATAAAGATACTACTAGTATATAAAACTTAAAACTAGTATTAGAATACTAAGAAAGTATAATAGTACGTATAAGATAATAATTAATCCTAATTACTAATATTCGAACCACTTAGATTACAAATAAAGTAACGAATAGAATTCTAGCAAATAGCAAATAGAATTTTTAAAAAGTGGCAAATATTACAAATCAGTAATTCCACCGAATTCTATTAAATTCTAATTAGCTAAAACTTAGCTAATATTACGTACTACGTAGCAAATATTACGTATAGAATATTACAAATCAATATTCGATACGATTCGAAAAAGTTCTACGAAAGCCTACCTTTTACCACTCTATCAACTATAAATAAGAGCCTTTCCTACTCAACAAAGGAAATAAATAAACACACTAGAACATACAAAATATACTACTATTACGGCTAACCAGCTATTACCTACTTTATTTTCTACCTATCAAGCTTTCTCAAATACTTATGCGCCAATTCTAACCTTTTGACTAACTAATATAATCTATAAGATTTTATATAACGTTACTTACAAATTTAAAAATAAAAAAAAATAAAAAGACAAGCTAAGCTTATATGCGTCATTAAATCATGGTTGATTTTAGTATATAAAATATATTGTAAACTAGTTACTGCCAACTTCGTGCGAGTAGACTCCTTTCTCTCGAAATTTTCTTAGCCTCCTCCTCTTTCGCAATCCGCAGAACTAGCTCCCCAAACAGGCCATTAGCCCAGCCAAACCACGGCCTGGTCCACACACGGTCGTCCCAGCTGCTGACGGTTTCGTGCACAACGCCCATTCCAGATGTTGACTCAAGCACCATGCGTAACTGCCTTCCGGCCTCGGCTATGGGGTCGTCAAGCCCCAAGGCCGGCTCAAAGGCCGTGAGTCCTGCCACAATAGCGGCCATAGGCCATGCCTTGCCGGGCCCAAGGTGCGGACCCCCTACCGCAGAGATGATAGGGCCCTTGGCGAAGTAAGGGTTTGCGTCACTCAGAACGAACTCGCGGGTGTTGCGATACACCAGATCATAGTCATGATTTAGACCTCTTGTCTCGTTACTCCGGCTGGCTGTATGCTCTCGGTCGGACTTTGCCCCCGGAAACGCTGAGGTGGAATAGTTCCAAAGCGGCATAGCAAGTAACGACGGCACGTTTGCATCATCCATTAGATTTGCGCCGCCGAACCCATCAACCTCGTAGGCAAAGATCTGCCCAAAGTCACGATGTGGCACTATTGCATCGCGCTCGATACCAACCCGTATCCCGGCCGCCTGACCGCGCATCTTTGCCGTCAGAGCGGACGCTTCCTCATCATCGAGCCGTTCCATGATAGACGATGCCTCCTCCAGATACTTGGCCCACATCATGTTTGCTGGCACGAGTAGCTGAAAAATTGTGGCATCGTCTGACGGGCGAAAGGCTGAGCGCACCATGCCGTTCTCTTTCACTGGATTTCCTAGTCCGTCGTTAGTCAGTGTCTCGCTCCCCCGGTTCGTCCAGCCCGTAAAAGTCCACGCCGATGGTAGAACCCTGCCATCCTCGTCGTAGGTGCCGAGCCTCATGGCGCCCGCCGCGTCTACCGCGGCCTTGACGGCCGGGACCCAGTTGTATTTCCCGAAGAAGGAAATGTCGCCGGTGGCCTTGTAGTAGGCCGACGATATCTGAAGGAAAGAGGCGAGGCTGTCGAGCTCCCACTTGCAGTCAAAGACCTTCATGGGATCGTACGAGGGATAGGGGTTGTTCTGGCTATAAGCGGCGTTGTGGGTTGGCGGGATGCCGGATTCTGGTGGGGGTTGGAAGCTGTGGCAGTAAGGCGAGATGTTGATGTATCGAGCGTGAGCGTTTATAAGTCCCCGCCAGAGGCTCGCGAGCGAGTCTGGGGCGTCGGAGTTCTCCAGAAGAGGTAGGTATGAATAGATCTGCGAGGCTGAGTCACGGAGCCACATCGCGTCTATGTCCCCTGTTATGACATATGCCAACTCTTCGTCGGTCTGATATGTCTCGTTGGTTTCCTTGTCTGTCTTGTTGGCGTAACCTCGCCATTTCACCATCGTGTCCAGAGTATTAGGGTAGCTGTTCTCGAACAGACGAAATAGGTCCGGGTCTTTAATGACACCCCTCAGCCTCTGGATGAGGGCCTCGAGTGGGGGTGACTCGAAAGTTCGGCATTCTGGTGGCGGTCGAACGAATGGAAACTGGCGCTTGCCCGTGGACGGCGGACCTGGCTTCGACGCCATCCACGCCTCAAACCCGAGGCATGTTGGGCCCGGAATGGCGGTCTCTGAGGGAGCCTCGGTAGTTGGCTCTGCCGTATCAGCCACCGTGGTGGTCGCCGGTGGCCAATATGGCTCTTGTTCTCCCTCGTCTTCGTGGCCGCTTGGCGTGGGAGGGGTAGGCTGACTGGCTGGCTTACTGTCTCCGTCGTGTAGTGGTATCAGCGGGGTTTCAAGCCCGGGGCCGCCAAGTTCGATACCGCTGTTGTCGTCTGCGTGGCCAGGGCTACGATGGGGTCCTCTAGTGTCCGCAAGATCGGGGGACAGTGCTTCCCATTGCTCCTTCGAGGAGGACCGAGGTGACTGGTAGGAAAGGTAGACCATGAACAGGGTCATAGATACTGCCACGAGAACCAGCCTGACGCGGCGCTGGGTGTTGAGCAATGGGAATCCCATGACTTGCAGTGTGGCCTGCTGGCCGGCCTATTTCGAAGCACGCGGGTTCGAAGAAATCATAGGTGCGTACAAGAACAACGGAAGCTTGGGGTATACGTATTGACCAGAATGATGTGGACAGCGCCGATGAGACGCGCCAGTGGGATGACATGTATCAGATACGGATGGAGAGAATGTAAAGGCGAAGGCGAACGTGTCACTTGGCATCGTATCGGCCAGAGCGAGGTCGCTAAGGCACAGCATTCCTCGCGAAGAAAGCCACATGGCAGGGCAGCATTGTGTCTGAGCATGGGGTCGGCTGCTCCTTGGCGGCATCCAAAGATGACTCAGCGTCAATAATTCTTTCCCCAAAGGACAGACCAAGAGGGATCATGTGAAGAAATATGACAGACAGTCAAGAATGACAGAAGGTCTCCAACTGTTTTGGTGCCAAGGCGGTCGATATTTAGTGTCTCTCTCAAATCGAAAGCTTGCATCGCCTCCGAGAGTCGAGGCCATTCCGCAGCTGTTGACACAACGGCAGTTGTTGCCGTTGGAACTGCGAGATAGGTAAGGTACGTAGTACATGTAGGCCTCCCAAGAGCCAGTCTGGTAATCCGGCGAATGTGAGGTTGGAACAATTATTGGAGATGTCGAGTAGGTAATATAGGGTCGGTCGCCTTCCTTCGAAAGCCTCTGGTGCAGCTAAGCCGGAAAAGGCAACTGCGGAAAGCTGCGTTCCGGGGCATTATTTGTTTGGATACCTATTGCTATACCCAGCGTTGCAAACAGGGAGCAGCTGTCGATGAGCGGAGACCCGCCCCCGTGTCAAATGAGCCAATGTTTCGATGTTGACGCCGTACAGTTTCCAGTGGTCGTACAATATCAATGAGTCCTCTGGTCAACAACGCGCTTTCTCAACTCTTCTGAGCGCCTTGACAACAACCCGCTTCGAGTGAACATTGACATCGCTCAACTCGACCTCGTAGACGTCGCCGACCTTGACATCGGCCAAAGCTATGTGCTTCCCGTCCTCTTCGACTCCTGACATCCCACTTGGGTCGAGGAGCGCGTCCATGTCGAACCAGTTGATGGTGCCCTTGGCCAACCTCTTAGATATGACCATGCTAACGGTAAACTTGAATGTCTGGGGCAAGTCCGCGTTCTCGCCGAACTTCCACGCCCGCAGAAGCGCCTGCAGGATCCATTCTCGATTGCCATGGGTCTGGTCCAGCAGCTTCGCGTGCCGCTCTCTAACCCGAAGCAGTGGGAAGACTTCCTCCTCCAGAACCGCACGAGGAAAGGGGAGGAAGCTGTCGTCCTTATTGCCTTCCAGCCGCTGTCCGAGCCGCTCTTCTTCCAGCAGCGCTGCCTCGACCTGCCAGTGCACCAACAAGTCAGAGTACCGCCGCAATGGGGACGTGGCTTTCGTATAGAAGTCAATGCCCATGGCAAAGTTCGGCGCCGGTTGACTCGAAATGTCCGTCCCGCCACTCAGAAACATAAACGTGCGCCATTCCTCGCTGGTCAGAGGCTCCCCGCTCCGTAGCTTTGGGAAACACCTAATGGCAAATTCCCGCAGAGCACAGTCGTTCTCTGCGGCCCTGGGCTGCACTCTGAAGGGAATCGGGATCCCCCTCGATATGCACCATCGCGCCGCCACTTCACCGGCAAGTTGCATGATACTGGCAACCAGCATGGAGCCTGTGTTTCTGCCGTATAAGACGCGGATCGACGGGTCACCGTTACAGCGCATGAAACCGTCGGGTGTGTTGATCACCTCGACGCCATCGAAAGAGACTTCCACTTCCGGGCGGGGAAAATAGTAGGGCACTGCCCCCTTGGCTAGCCGCCTCGAATGAAGCTTCGAAGCAAGGCGCGAAAGAACGCGGAGATTGCTCACGTCCTCGGGCGAGAGGTCCTGAGCTGTGGCCATCGGCCTGCTTGGGGCAGGGTCTGAATTTGTGGCCCTGCCGACACAGAAAGTCTCTGGTGGCGGTGGCGGTGACCATGGTTCATCGCCACACGTCTCCGCAACCACTGACGGTGATACGTATGTGACGTTTCGTAGAAACGCCGGCGTGATCTCATATTTGAGAAGTTCGCCGTCGTCGTTGAGCTTGGCGCTAAATGTCAAACAAGGCTTGTCATTTGCAAGGGAGAAGTTGTCCTTGATCGAGTCGTCGCCAAACATCCTCGAGAAGTGTCCCCAGAGATAGGTAGTTTGTGTTTGCGCGGCGGCTTGGGCTGCCCACGCGCTGTCTGGGCGGACGCGAGATGCTGGGTCAGCAACGTGCACATGAACCCAGTACTCCCCCGGCGTCTCAGTGGCCTCGAGACTCACGCCGTCATCGATGTCCGTTGCGCTCTCGGCATCGACGCAGAAGCACTTCAAGTCAAACTCCCTGCGGCGACCGGCAAACAAATCTGGCCTCAGTTGTTCGCCGCGGGTTACAGCTCCCTTCACTCCGCCTCCCCTCTCGAGATCTAGTCCGGGAAGACGAAGACGATACCGAGACTGTATCTCCCAGGGCTTGACCCAGCCAATTTCCTGCAGGAAGGTCCAGCCGACGGACTCATCTAGGTATTCAACGTCCTGATATCTCTCCAGAGCCCGCAGGACAGCCGCTGCAACCGAGTGATAGCGGGAGACGGCACTGAACTTTTGTGTGGCAGACCACATGTGTAGAAAGTCGATAATTTCTCGATCGTCGGTGGTCCAACCCGGAAGGATGGGAGACGACGGGGCGCGAGAAGGCTTCAGCATGCCATGAGGCGACCATTCGCGACCGGTGCGGCTGTCATCAATAGCTTTCCGGGCTTTGAGGATGAACTGTCCAAACGATGACCGCTCGAAGTCTTGGTCCGTTCGGTCTCTCCGCAGGCCTGTGTTCCAGCGGAGGAATGAGCGGACATGGTAGTCCACCTTCTGGAGGATGGCCATGTCCGAGTCTGAGCTGACTGTGAACAGATAGCTCTTGATATGGCTGACCTTGCTGGCCGGTCGAAAGCCCGCGCCGTTTTGCATGAGAGCCATATGAACCGCGTACAAGGCGGCCGAGGAAAACTTCCCTTTGACCTTCAGACCGCGGTGCAGTAGACTATCGGCGATCTCACTCAGACTCATCAGCCTCTCGGTGCCCGACAGACTCTGATGAGCATTATCCAGCTTCGCGGCGCTGGACTGGTAGACGAGGCGTGCCTGATTCTGGAAAGCATCCATTCGGCGGATCAACTCAGCGCCCGCCTCCCGAGACGGCCCGGCATCGAGTTCTTGAAGCACATTCAGCAGTTCGGGAGTGCCGGATGTGGAGGGCAACGACTCGACAACCTTCTGGACAGTCTGCTTGTCGACAAAGTGCTTGACTACGAAGAGCGAGCTGATGCCGAGGCTAGTGAACCATTTGCCGTTGTTCGTGTAGAAATGCTGGTAGCCGTTGAAGGTACCTAGACAGACGGCAAGCAGCTGAATGCGTAAAGTATCCGCCGTGAGCTCTACCATGTCTCCGGGCTGCACGTCTGAGGCGCTTGAACGAAGATCCACCAGGTCATCTCCCTCGAAAAGAGGCTGGTAGTTATCGGCTGCGTCCATATCGAACTCGGCCTCGATCGTCTCGAAGTTCTGAGCTCGGGTTAAGCTGTTCTTTCGGGCCCCGACGCCTCCTTCGTCCTTCATCAAAGACTGCGCCGGTGCCGGATTCTCCTTCTCCCATTGTCGTAGCCGTTCGCGGATCGGGATAACTGGTTTCGTGCCTTCACTTCCGGAGACAGGACCAGACGAGGGGCCCCCCCGCTCGGTAGCTCGCTCGTATGAGTGGTGGACAGTCGCGAAGCCCTAGTGTAAGTCAGCATTGCCGCTCTGCTGTGCGCGAGGGGAGAGCTGCCGGTCTCAGTACTTTGCGTGAACCCCAAAGCCGCGCCACTTGGGATACATTGATAGCAGACCCTGATAGTTCCGTCTTTAGCAGACATCTCCAGCACTTGTACGCTGAGCTCTTGGTCTGCAACATCTTTCTGTCCGGAGAGCGCTTAAACAACGGTCTGGAACAAATTGTTGATGTCGAGGCTGAGGCTTTGTGGAAATTTGTGCAGCCTCGCGACTACTGCGCCACAACCGCACCTGACTCGAGTATATGATTGGATCGGGGCTGCGATAAGGTAAGACCCACCAACCGCGCATCCCGTCCATTACGGCTCGTAGTCTTAGCTCCAGCAGGACCGGGAAGTCCACATGTCGTCATGCCGGGCTGCCAAAATAAAAACATACGGCAATGTGCCTAGCGAGAGTGATGCTAACGCTGAGACGCATTGTTCAAAGTAACATCCTCCTAAACTAGGTTGTCGGAGTCAGAGAAACGGATTCTCTCGATAGATAAGTAGCGGCCTCAGAGCCTGGTGGTACTCCGTACTCGGTCATGATTCTAACACAGTAGCACATGGAAGGCAGGTAGGTACCTTATTAAGGTACCCTAGCTTGTCGTGGTCCCGACCGCGGGACCAGGGGTACCTAGCGGCTGAGAGACCCCCTCCACAGTTGAGGTACGTACATGTATATCCGTAGCACAGGGTGTTACACTGGCCCCTGGTTCCTCAGGAGGATTCGAGCCTTTTTGCAGCCAATGCAGGTACAACTGCACTAACACGGCCCAGCGAGCCATTTCCGGGTTAGGGCGGATCAGGCAACGCCCAGGGAATCGCCCCGCAGGTACACAGTAATAAGAAGCGCAAGCATTTCTCAAGTACAGCCCCTAGTGTACCTTGCGGAACATAGCCTTAAGACTCGAGACCGTGGATTGACCAGCGGCCACTGTTTGAGCGCCTAAGGCCGCATCTCATTGCGCACAACTGTGGCCCTTGACTACACGACTGTCGAGAAACTGCGATGACGATGTGGATCCGGGGTCGAACATGACCATTTCACCTTACTAAGGCACTAAACTCACATGGGCCAATGTCGCTTAACGAATTTCGCTGGCCAAGGGGCGCGCCAAGCGGAAACTGCGATCTGTGAGTGGCTGTGGACTTTGATGAGCCGGTTCTGCCAGCTTTGACCGCGAACCGCAGCCCAAAAGAGCCCGAGATCAGGGTCTGATCCTCCTCCTTTTCGACACCGTTACTTCATCTTTGTGCTAATTTGCCTGTGGCGTCCATCAATTACCGCTTCGGGCTCACAGCAAATGCGTTTTCAGTCAGAATGTCATGTTCGAGCTTCACTGTTTCTGTTGCAGAGCTTGCAGCAGAACGAGTTGGTGAACTTCGGCCGAGAATATTGAGGTCGACGTACGGTTACCGGTAGCCACAAAGTAGGCTGAGGTCGACGATGTACTGTGGCTTGCTGTGAGGTGTGATGCGCTCTCTACTTTGCGGGGAGTCTGGGACCCAACCTGATCTTGAAGACCCAGCAGCGCTCCGCGTCAAGAGTGCCTGTGAGAAGTGATGGATGGCCTGCAGTGCAGGACCATCCTCACGGCTGCGTGTTGGCGGTCGGCCGCTCAAGGTGGAGATGGACAGGGGCCTAGCAGAGATGAGGTCGTGTTCTAGGGGCCGGAGTTGCGACGGTACCTGGCTGGCTTGCCTGGTCAGGATATCTTCAGGGCGCCAAGTGGCTACCCCCAAGAAACGCAATAACACTATAATATTACCGTCTGTGCCGCGTCGCATCCTGACCCCATCATCCTCTTCCTCTTCTTCTCCTTTCCCTCTCAAGAGACTCCATGTGGGCGCTCTTGAGATAATAAGAAGGCATTCTGCGCCTCCGTCGTTCTTTACCTTTAACTCCTAATCCTATCACCACCGCTTCACTCTTTCAGCGGGCACTCGTTACTGTCGACACACAAAGAAAACAAACACAATTCAGAATACCCTATATCCGCGCGGAAGAGGCAACTAGGTGTATATACGTATATATACAATAATGAAGGCGTCGTTTGTGGCAGCTGCGGCTGCTCTGTTGGCTGGGGGTGCCAGTGCCGGTCATGTCCACCACCGACATGCTCATGACCTGTTCAAGGCTGAGAAGAGGGGCAATGACAGTGCAGTTTGTGTTCCTGGCTGTACCACCATCTACAGCACCATCACTGGCCCAGCTGGTCGTACGTGAAACCCGAACCCGGAGTGTCTCGGAAGCAAGTGCTGTGCGTGACCTTGTGAAGGACGGCTCGCTAACACGTCGCTCCGGTGGATTAGTCTACACGCCTCCGGCCGCTCCGTCAACGAGCAAGCCCGCCGCTGTAGTTCCCACCACCTCGTCCGCCCTTGTCGCCTCGTCCCCTCCGGCTCTTGTCCCCACGCCAATCGCCCAGACATGCCCAACCCCTGGCACCTACACCTTCCCGGCCACGACGGTTGTGGTTACTGAGACCACCACGGTTTGCGCTGCGTCCACCACCAAGGTCCCAAGCGGAACACACACGCTTGGAGGAGTTACTACGGTTGTGACAACGGCCACTACTGTTGTGTGTCCATACGCCACCACCAAGACAGAGGCCGGCGTTGTCACGAGCGTGATCGAGACCACCACTTATATCTGCCCGTCTGCTGGCACTTACACCATCGCCCCGGTCACTACTGTCGTCGCTACCGAGACTGTTGTTGTGGTCCCCGTCGTCACCACGTACTGCCCCGGCACCTACACGGCTCCTGCTGTCGTCACCACCATCACCGAGACGGATGTTGTCATCTACTGCCCGTTCACCAGCACCGCTCCTGCTGCGCCGGCCGTGCCCACTGCTGCTCCTCCTCCTCCTCCGCCTTCTGCCTCCCCAGCCTCAACGCCTGCTGCCTCACCTTCAGCATCACCTTCCGCCTCGACCCCCTTGGGAACCGGCGGCAAGCAGCTCGGTGTCACCTACACCCCTTACCAACAGAACGGCGAGTGCAAGGACTCTGCCCAGGTCATGGCTGACATCGGCGCCATCAAGCAGTCTGGCGTCGATAGGGTCCGTGTTTACTCGACTGACTGTGACACGCTGCCGAATGTTGGCGCTGCCTGTGAAGCACACGGCGTCAAGATTATTGCTGGCATCTTCATTGGAGAAGTTGGCTGCGACAACGGCTCCCCCGATGTGGCTGAACAGATTTCCGCCCTCAAGGCTTGGGCTCAATGGGATCTTGTCGATCTGATCGTTATCGGCAATGAGGCCTTGTTCAACGGGTTCTGCACAGTCTCCCAGCTTCACGACCTCATCGTCCACGTCAAAACCGAGATCGCCAGCACCGGCTACACCGGCCCGGTCACCACTACCGATGTCGTTTCTGCCTGGATTGGCTCCGATGTCAGCTCCATCTGCGAGGTCATCGACTTCCCCTCGGGAAATATCCACGCCTACTTCAACGGTGGCACTACCCCTGAACAAGCCGGTGACTTTGTCGCCGGCCAGCTCCAAATCATCGAGCATGTCTGCGGCAAGGAGGGCCTGATCTTGGAGTCGGGCTGGCCCACGGCGGGCAAATGCATAGAGAATGCCTGCCCCGGCAAGGACGCGCAGAAAACCGCACTCGCTTCAATCGTGGAGACGTGCGGCTCTAAGACGGTCTTCTTCAGCTACACGGACGACCTCTGGAAGCGGCCAGGCGACTGCGAATGCGAGAGAAGCTGGGGTTGCGGCGACGTCCTCGCTGAAATCTTTGGCGCCTAGGGGGAGAGACTGCGGGGTGACTTGCACTCCAGGTCCTAAATCCGACTCCTTGGCTTGAGATATCAGAATATCTTTCCGTATGTAGTATATCGGCAATCCTCAGGCTAGGTATTTCACTATCGCCATCGCGGACCTGATCAATCCGATTGTGGGTAGAGCGATGTGGAGGACCGTGCAACAATCCCTTTCAACACCAGCGCTCCCAGCCTCTTGACCATATTTTGCCTTCTCGAGTCGGCGAAGGCTTTGCTAAGCTGAGCTCAGATGACTTTAGGTTAAGGTATCAGTTGGTTCTCATTTATGCATGTCAACCAAGGCCTGGCTGACGACACACGTCTCTAGACCTTTGGTTCACGGAGATATTATTGGTAGTGTCTATTATTGAAATGATTTCATTTGTGTGTCTTCCTGTCGCGATGCTTGAGGACTTGTACTCTTGCGATCCACGTCTGAGTCCCACGGAAAGACGCAGGCGTGGGGTTACGAGTTGTTCCGCGATATGACTTCATAGAGTATGTGTGGCATTCCGGGTACCTTCTCAACTTTCGACAGGTATGCGACTGCTATATCAGCTTGCTATGCAATTGTTACGTCCGGAGCCTCGTTGACATGGGTGCAGGACTTGTAGGTCCAGGAGTGACTGTCGAGCATCTGACGTTAACCTCCCAGCACTGTCACCTCCTGTACTCCCGAGTGTCCATACTCCATATCCATCGCTACCATCCCGCACGAAGGAGCATTCTTCCCGCTTCGACATAATGGGTCGCGACTAGACCCGACTCAAGCAGTCCAGCTACATACTATTTTCGTTTAGCTGAACGTCTAAGACTGACGGCGAAACAGAGACCCTCTACCGGGGAGCTTACGACTGTCTGGATTCGCTTTCCAGGTAACATCTGCATCTGAAGCTATGACAGACCAACTGCGTCACTCAGGCGTATTGACGATACCGGGCCCGCAACATCCCTGACTTATATGGTGCCCCGCCAGGAAAGGAACGGACAGTCTGGACGCCCGGTGAAGGGAGTGTTTGGAGCGGGCATGTGATACGCAGACGTGTGCGGGTAATATGCGTCATATTCTAGGGTAGTCATGGAAACAGATGACGCCGGCATGGAGCATGTGCAAAAAAATCAAGGAGTGTTTGTGCTGCAAGACGCTCCGCGCATTGAGAGGTGGTTGATAGATCAATCCCTCGACCGCCCTTCCTCCGTCTGTCGTCTGCTCATCCATCGCCCAGATAAGAACACAACGACATGCACCATAGTTCTGCCGTTGATGTGGTAGCATTGCCGTCGGTATAGTAGAAGCACTAGAATGCTGATGAAGTCCTAAATATAACGCCACATTTCCGTCCATGCCGAGTATGTCTCATCATACCCAGGGGTCGAAAGTTTGGAAAAGTATTGCAGGATGTGACGACTCATGGGATACTGTTTTGCAAAGAAGCTGCTAGAATGAATAGATGATCTTGATGCGCCGCGTGTCTCACCCCGAGAAGGAGAGCTTGGATATACGGTGGTCCTCTGTTAGGCTCCGAGCAAGCGAGACGCGACGAGCGAACGTGGTATGCTGCCATAATGGTAATGGTTGAAAAAATAAAGAAGCCGGAGCGAGGGTTGTAAACGAGAGCTAGGGGTATGAGAATAACAACGCTCCGGTACGCCTGACGCCGAGACGCAGAATGGCGACGCCGTGGAATCCTCCGCAATGAAAGAGAGGGAGGCGCCACCCAACATACAAAATGAAAAATCACCATGTTAGACATAGATGTCCCGTGGACATCAGACCCTGGCTCTGCAGATGGGCTAGAAAGGTTCGAGCATGTCAAGACAAGTCGCCTTTCTCCTGCGTCTGGTCTCGGATTCCCCGACCGTTTTCCATTCGTTGTGGTGGTTTCGAGGCCAGTCGAAAGTGCGCCCCCTCTGGCGTATAAGCTCTCTAGACGGTAGCGAATCTGGGTTCTCGTAGGGGTCCCAGCTCGCCTCTGCCCCGAGGCCACACCTCTCGAGCTGGATCAGCCCGCCTCGAACACGGTCGGTGCACAGCACCACCAGATCCTGTCCCTGATCCGTGAATGTTGCGCCGCCGATCTCTCCAAAAATGTCGATTGTCTGCTTCGAGCGGAACGTCTGCGCATCGATGATGTTCACAAAGTCTGCCTCCTCGGCCGCGACGAGGACACGCTTGCCGCTGCCAACGGGCGAGAAGTGCAGGCTGCGGACGCCGGCCATCTCGGTGCGGATGGTCTCGACTGGCGCTGCTCTGCCCGACGTGTCGGTCCATCGCCGTGCGTCCCATATATTTACCAGCCTGTCCTGAAAGCCCGTAGCCACGGTCCAGCCATCGTCGGCCCAGTCGCATGCGAATCCGAAGTCACGGTGGCCCTGCAGCTGCTGCAGGATCTCAGGTCTTCCCGAGCCCAGCGTTGACTCGGCCGTCGTGACAAGCACTTTGTTGCTGTCGCCTACCATGACGCGCAGACGGCGATCCGGGGATATGGCCGAGCAGTTAACCGGGAAGGTAAACGCCTCTTCTGACACGCACGTCTTAGTCTCAACGTCGAGAACCCTGACGACCTGGTCATTTGACGCAAACGCAGCTCTAGGCGACGATGATTGGCGCGACAGATAGATCTGTACGTGATTCGTGATGCCGCTGTGATGGCTGGTCAGTATTCCGTCGCACAACCTGGGACAGTCGTCTCCGCCGTCGACGTCGACTGGCCGGAGCATGTATTCCCCGTTGAAGCCGCCTGCCACGAGGACACCGTGTTCTGCTGCCAGGGTCGATATCTGAGCGTGGGGAGCTTCGGGCAGTCGGATCACCGTCTTGGCCTCGCCCGAGACAGGATTGAACCTGTGCACCACGCCACTACCCGTGTAGAATATTTGCGTTTTGGATGTCGAAGCGACCACGTTCCGGAGTTGGAAGTGGGAGAGGTGAGTGTTGCGTCTGATGTCCATACGGCGGAACCTGAAGAAGCTGTCTTTTGCACCCATCTGGAGCGGACTCTATCATCATCTCATCAGCAGCGTGCCCGAAAGGTGCCATGAATATCGGGATCTCAGCAACCCCGGGAGGAAGGCGCCGGGGGGGGGGGGGGGGGACTTTACTGGTGACATGTCCGAACCCTCCTGATTGGTGTAATTTCTGTAAGTAAGCCTCCGACGCTCGCGAGCGTCCCTTCTCGTGACCCCAAGGTCGTTCCAATCGATACCCTGAATGTCGCACTCGTCCACGGCCAGATCGGCATACCGGACATGCGTCAAGTGCGCGTGAGAAAGGTCCATAACCCTCTGCGGCCAGGGGAAGCGACCCTGTCCCTTGGACTTCCGAGCACCGGTGAAAGACCACTGCTGCAGGAACTCCACAAGTCCGTAGTTGGCGGGATGGAGATTGCTCATGTTAGGACTGACGAAGGCGGGAGGTGTCGGCACGGGGAACCACACCGTCGAGCCGTCCTCGAACTCGTCTCCGGGACCCAGCTGATCGAGCTGCTGCTGTAGCTCCTCGGCGTTGTGCGATGCGACCGACGCGGGCTGTGGCGGCGGGACATCACCCGGGTCGCCCCAAGGAGACGCTGCCGGGTGCGCACCGAACAGAATACCATCCACGTCTCCGTGGGGCGGGTACTGGTGGTAGCCTGTGGTGTGCTCGCTGAAGGGATCGAAATCGCCGGCTGTGTCGAACACTTCTTCCATATCGACGTCGTCGGTGAGGATGCTGGCAATAGAGAGATAGTTTACCGGTGCGAGAGGGCCACCACCGCCATCGGAGACGTCGGAATTGTCGGAGAGATGATTCGATGTCGGCTGTCCTTGTGTTGACGAATGCGCTGTGGCATCATAGTTTCCGTCGTAGGCCATGTGGCTGGCGTGGAACCACTGATCCCCCTCCTCTGGCCCTTCGCCCTCGTCGCAGTCTTCCGCTGCGTGGCCAACCGGCTCGGCGTACCCGGCATAGCCCATCGAGGAGTCCTCATGGTCGGGCATCAGTTCGGGGGCATCCGAATGCTGGGACGTATCGTGGCTGATGGTGTTGTCGGCGTAGTCGTTGTGCTGGGCCCAAGGCCGGTAGGAGGACTGCGACGGCTTCAAAGCGCTCGACGGCATGGCCGGCTGCTGCGACGGAATCAGGAATTCATACAGAGGCAGTGCTCAGCGCCCGCCGACTGAAGGCCGCAGAGCGCGCAGTACCCTGGTGTTCTTTGGCACGCGGAAGTGGGCGATGGATGTCCAAGGCGCTGCCACGCCACACCTACATGCCCCGAGAGCGGTGCACGGCTTTTGCTTGATTCTCGCACAAGACTCCCGGCGACACTCTTTCCGGCCGTTTGGATCGTTTCCCAGTAATCGCAGGATATACGTAGTATTAAGAAGAGGGCAGGTAGGTCTGAAGTCCAGTGCTACCTTAGCCAAGGAAT
The DNA here is from genome assembly GCA_030052785.1 of Coniochaeta hoffmannii. NCBI lineage: Eukaryota > Fungi > Ascomycota > Sordariomycetes > Coniochaetales > Coniochaetaceae > Coniochaeta > Coniochaeta hoffmannii. The sequence continues at coordinate 29,647 of JANBVN010000023.1, forward strand.
TGGTCCCGCGCGGGACTTTCCCCGCGTTCCAAGTTGCCTGGCAGCCAGCCAAGCAAGCCTCGTTCGTATGTTGGCGCAGTTGGAAACTTTTCGACGTAGTCGTAGAGATGACATTTAATCGCGTCTCTTCTGGTAGGGCTGGTAGGGTCCAACTTTAGGCATGTACTGTGGTATGCTCATCACAAGAGAACGGAGACCCGACGGTTACCCATCTTCTGGGTTGTTATACGAGACCCCAAGAAAATGGGAGAGTTTGTGCGACTGGCCGTTCCACCATGATTGTTGGTTGCAGTCTGCTTGTCGCGGCTACCCCCCTAGACGGTAACGGAGGACCACACGTCCCAAGTGTTGTCTTGCCCTCCTCGCCTTACCCTGAATTAAGATACCTTACCTTAGGTATTAGATACTCCCGAGGGATCCAGTGCCTTCCCAACTCTTTGCAGCGAGTTCTGACTGCCACTGTTGTTGCCGTTGTGATCGAGGCGGCCTCAGGCTCGCTCCGGACTGAAACATCTTTTTACTTTGCTGTCCTGATCGCTCACGTATCAGATACTCACCAAGGTACCTTAGCTTTTTGTTGCTGATGTCCTAATGCCTCTACGATAGAATAGCACGAGAGTGAGGCGTTCAGCAATAGTAAGGTAGCAAGCCTCCTGCAGCTGTGGCATCTTCCATCCGCTGCGGCTACCGGTAACTTTCATGACTTTTTCTTTAGACTTGGACCGTCGCATGCCCAGCTCATGGTACCTACATACAAACTGTAAGTCTCACACAGGTACCTTACCTTAGAGACGATCCCTAGTCTAGCGCAAACAAGTGGCACCTACTGCTGTGATCGCTGATGACCGGACGGGTCGTTGTGGATCCCGGGAGTCAAGCGGTGGCAGTTGGCAGAATCTAATCATAACCAAAATTTCGGGAACAGTGAAGCGATCGCTGAAGGTGGTTTTAGAGACGCCAAAATTCATCCGGTCATACAACAACACCATTCGTCACACAATGGGCAGCAAACGGAAGCGTGGCCCCAGAGATGTTCTGGTCAACAGTCAACCAGCCCAGAAACGCGTCAAGCAGAAGAGCGAGGTCGCCAATGGCCCGTCCATGCAACAACAGTCCAACAAAGGGTCCAAGGTGCTCGACAGATCTCCGTTCTGCGAACGCCCCGCCGGCGACGAACGCAAGAGAGAGGCACGCCTCTACGAACTTCTCGGAAGTGAGGACGCCGACGATCGGATCAGCGCTGCAGATGCCATCATTTCTGGCTTACTGGGCGAAGAAGCCGTGGCCGAGTCCGTTCTCCACCGGCATCTAGCCAACCGTCTCTTCCGTGGTCTAGCAAGTGGGAGGAATGCCTCACGTTTGGGATTCAGCCTAGTGCTGACTGAGCTCCTCAGCCAGTTGTTTGGGAAGCAGGATGTGGCAGGCTCCCGCTACCCCGACTTGACCTTCGACAAGGTGCTGCAGACGCTGGTGGAGAAGACGCAGCCCAACGGGAGTCTGCCCGGCAAGGAGGAGAGAGACCACTACTTTGGACAGCTGTTTGGCATCGAGTGCTTTGTTCGGGCGAATATCCTGTTCAGGGACAAGACGAGGTGGCTCTTGGTCCTCGACCTTTTACTCAAGCTCTCCGAGAAGAAAGTATGGCTCCGGCCGCAATGCGGTTGGGTGATTGTCGAGGCGGTCAGACAGATGAAGCCAAAGCTGGCTGGCGCGACTTTGCAGAAACTGGCCGACAAGGGACACGGCCAGACTCCAGAAGGTGTTGGCATTTGGATCGCAGCTATGGATCGGTTCGGCGACGACCTCAAACTGCCCTCCAAACCGTGGAGCGATCCCTTAGCGGCGAAGTCGCTGCCTGACCTCACCCAGTCTCTCAAGGACAGTGGGCGAGACACATCCCAGGATGCCCAGCACGCCGTAGGAAAGCCAAAGCAAAACAACTGGACCGCCCAGCTCCACTGGGTCTGGGATATCCTCCTCGAGCATTTCAAGTCCCTCGATGCTACCGTTCCGAGCCCAGCCGCAGACTTTGAGCAGTTCTGGAACCGGGTCGTCGACGACAGTTTCTTCTCCAAGACGGCATCTGACCACCAGAAATTCTCCGGGTTTATGATCTTCCAAAAGATGTTGGAGGATGGTGCAACATGCCCCTTCATCGTCGACAAGATCTTCAGCAAGAACTTGATGGTCTGCCTCATGAACCAGGCTGCGCGAGAGGATCGCTTTCTCCACCGCGCTGCGCTCAAGGCACTGAAAGCAATCGAGGCAACGGCTCGCAAAGAACCATCCATAATCAAGACAGTCTTGACACATTTGCTTGGCAAGAACGGCATCTACAACTTTGACCAGCGGACCAACACCAAGACGGTCGAGAAAGTGCTCCAGTCTACAGCAAGCTCGGACGGCGCCGCGGTAATTGGGCTGCTCAAAAGCACAAATACTCTGGAGGCCCCGCAATCCGTCCAGGTCTTTGCCAGCTATCTTTTCAAGCTTGCTAGCTTGCCCGCAGACTCTCCCGTAACCGACGACGCCGGTCAGCCTTCGGTTGCCGGGTTGGCGCTGCAAGAATTGGCTAAGATGACATACGCGAAGCAGGATCCGGAATCGAGTGCTGGCAATGTGCGGAGCATGCTGCAGAACAGGCTGTCTTCGGCCTTTGCGAAATTTGTGCGGAGGCGCGAGGACTTCAGCCAGTTCTGCAACGCGGTCCTCCTGATCGAGGCCGACATAGGGAATGATGAGGAGATCCAGGCTGAGTATGTCCAAGCGTTGGAGAGACTTAGGGATCTCCTCGATACCAGTGGCATCGAGCAGGAACTCGTTGCCCCGTACCAAGGGCTGGCCCTTCTACATGCTGTCGGGTTGCTTCAGCTTTACAACGAGGAACCGGATGCCCTGGAGACGCTGGCGGACCTCGAGCAGTGCTACGACAAACTCAAGAGAAGGGATGCCGAGGACGAGACCGGGATAGCTGAATTTTTGGTCGAGATATTGCTGTCTATGGTGGCTCGCCAGTCTTCGTTGATGAGGCAGGTATCGCAACAAGTATTCGAGGCGTTCACCCATATCATGTCCGAAGAGGCTTTGAGGCTTCTGACAGATCCGCTGACGGCAGAAGAAAGCGAGAGGGGACAACAGGCTCTATTCAGCACCGAAGACGAGGACCTGGCAGGTGAAGATGAATCAGATGAAGACGAAGAAGGCGGCGACGACGAGTCTCTGGATTCCGATGTGGAGATTGTTGATCTTGAGGACGCCGATTCCGATGCTGGCATGGATGACGCCAGCCACGCCAGCGACGGCGAGTCGGAGGCAGAGCAGGATGACGCTGAGGCTGACGCAGCCGACGGCGACCTAGAGGCTCTCGACGATGCACTTGCAGCGGTTCTCAAGAGCCACCGGCTGGACAAGGACGACGAAGCCGAGTCGGAGGATGACGACTCGGATATGAGCGACTCGGAGATGATGGAGCTCGACAGTAAACTGGTGGAGATTTTCAAACAGCGAGCGAAGGGCTCGTCCAAAAAGAAGGACAAAAAGGATGCCAAGCAGTCAGTCGTCGACTTCAAGCACCGGATCCTGGATCTTTTGGCTATTTTCGTCAAAAAGGAGGTAGCCACGTACAACACCCTGGCCTTCAAGACCCTTATCCCGCTCCTGGAACTTATCCGGACAACCAAGGCGAAGCCGCTGGCAAACAAGGCGTGCGGCATCGTCCTGGACTTCTCCAAGACGTTGAAGAAGGCGCGGAAGGACTCGGAGGCTTCAGATGTAGATGTTGATCTGCAGGCCATCCTGCGCGTCTTGGAGGGGGTTCACGCCGAGGCGGTGAAGGATGTTTCGCACACCTTCGCCAAGGCTGCCTCCGCTGCCAGTCTATCATGTGCTTGGACCGTCTGCTTCTCTACTTCTGTCAACCGGGTCGACGACGTTTTCAGGCTGTACCACAACACGCAACTGTCCTGGTTCAAGGGCGAGGCCAAGATCCGACCGTCATTCTTTGTGGAATGGATCAACTGGTGCCAGAGTCATGCGTCGAAAGCTGCCACGCAGACCGATGCTTAGCTAGCAAGGATGCGTACAGTACAGGATTGGATTGAGACAGCTCACCCTTAAAGCAGCTTAGCTAGACTGTTAGCATGCAGTCCAATGAACAGCATCTAATAGCCGTGTGTCGATGGGCGGGGACTTGGCCTGACTACCTTGTCACTGTGACTGACAATTTCGTTCCACGATTTCGGTATGCAGAGATGACGCGCTGCGCTGTTCCGGGATGCGAACGGCAATTACTCTATCATCTCCCGTCCGTAGCAAAAGCCCAATGACCGCCATATTAATTGATACAAGTACAAGCTCCAACGAAACCCGCACGCCGGCGAGGAGCGCTCACTCCTCCATCTTGTCATCGTCTTTCTTCTCTTCCTCGTCGTCATCCCCCTCCAGAGCCTTCTTGGCCAACCTCTCGGCCTCTTCCCTGATAGCCTTGGGCACCTCCTCGTGCCTCCCCTTGGTCGGACCGTCGGCGCCGCTGATCCAGCTCATCTCCAGCTCAAACTCCTTGTCCTTGTTGTCGTCGTGCGCAACGTAGATAATCCTCGCTGCCTCCTTGACTGCCTGTTCCAGACTCAGCTCGCCGGCCGCTAGATCCAGCTTCTCCAGCTCGGCCTTGGCTGATTGGCGTCCTTTGCCCGTCGCGGCGCCATAGTAGCCCCAGTACAATCCGGAAGGCTCGATCATGTACAGGAACGGGCCGCCGTGCTTCTTGCCCGTCACCTTTCCTCCGGCGCCGACGCTGGGGCCCTTGCCGACCTCGCCTTCCACGGGTGTCTCGAGCTCGCTGTCGTATCCCGCAACAATGGCCGTGATGCCGAAAGGTCGGACGTACTGGTAGAGAGTGTGGGCTTGCAAGTAACCACCCATACGGCTGGCCAGGTCTGCGGTACCGATGGGCGTCTTGAAGGTCTCGCGCCAGCCGCGGGCTTCGTCTCTGGCGCGGTCGACGAAGTGTCGCCCGTCGGGAACCATTCCGGAGTAGACCTGTTTGTTTGAACACGACGAGTGAGTATTTCATGGACTTGCAGGACAGTGGCAGAGAAAGGCAGAAGCAGAACGTACCACGCCGAGATGCCGGTCGACCGTGGCAATCCTCTTGTTCGCGCCGGGCTTCAGCAGTTTGGATGTGATGACCTTCTCGACCGCTAGGACGACGCCGTCCTTACACCGGATGCCGATTGATGTTCCGCCATTCTCGACCGCCTTTACTGCGTACTCGACCTGGAAGTTGCGGCCGTCGGGGGAGAAGATAGAGTTGGCAAGATCGTAGCCCGTTCCTATGGACGTCTGCGTGCGGCGTCAGCTTCCGGCGAAGACAAGCGAATCACTGAAGTCTCTGGAGCTTACCATTTTCACTGTGTAGCTGCTTTCGGTGTCTAGGGTAAGGTTGGGTACGCTAATGAAGCTGAATACCAGAACTCTGAAGCTTGGTTGCTGCTGTGTGGCTGTCTGGGCTTGTTGGACTCGCAAGCGTTGAGCTTCAGGCAACCTAGAGCTGCGCGTTGAACCCGCCTACTATGATATTGCAGGTGTGGCGCGTGCTTCCACAGTAGATGTTTCCGAGCTGCCAGCTGGTCAGCCACACCCATGATACACGGACCCTATGTGCCAGGTGGAGCCAGACTGAGGTACCTTAGGTACCTTAAGGTACACGTATTCGTACATGGCCCACACTTTGACTTGGGCGGGTGCTTACATAAGGTGACGGCAGGTAGGTATGTACCTCTTATTGCATCATGCAGCTCCCGCGGGCCAAGCATTGAAACGTGAACGTTGACAGCGACCGGACGTCTAGTAACTCTAACCAGAACATTGCAACTGCGTTGGGATACGTACACCACTAGCATCACAGTCCAGGAATCATTTCGTCAACATGGTAAGACACCGAATGGAGACCGTAGCGGCGTACAGTGCAGTGACTTACCGACACACGGCGCGCAGGGTCTCGAAGCTCCTGCATTCATCCTCTCGGCGCTGACGGCCACTGGTGGCATCATCGGATACGCCAGGACGGGCTCGCTCCCCTCAATCATTGCCGGCTGCAGCGTCGGCGCACTCTGTGAGTCACACGCATTCACGTTGCAGGCGACAGGCGGCCGTTGTCTGTTGTTTCCCGGACAGATCAACTGACTGACGACGATATCGGCAGATGCCCTCGGCGGCTACCGGATCCAGAACAACCAGCCCTACGGCGTCGAGCTCGGTCTCCTCGCCTCCGTTGTCCTCGGCGGCTCGTCCATCCCACGGGCTATCCGCCTGCAGAAGCCTGTGCCCATCGCACTGAGTGTCGTTGCGCTCTACGGCCTGTACACATTTGGCTCGGCATTTCGCCGGAGGTTGTAGGAAAGGAGTGTGACCCTGGCCAAGGGGACAGAGATGCTTCGGTACCTTCGTTCGTAGGCGTGGCGTGGCGTGGCGTGGCGTGACATGACATTCTGCAGCTCTAGCAATTCCACGACCACGGAACCAAGACTTCAAGTTGAATATAGCCCGTTTGATTATACAGTTTTGGAAATGAGCCCCTCCTGAGTGCTGCCAGAAGCACCCGCTGCACAAGCCTAACTTGCTGAACCCCAAGCCGCGAGCGCCGGTGCTGCTATTTCGCCTGTCCGTGTAACGCCGTGCTCCCGAGTTTTTTTCTTTCTGAATATTGTATCGTACACTTGAGTTCTCCTCCGACGAAGTGGCATGAGCCGCCTCCTATGGGTTTGCTGTCCGGGCGCATCATGAGTTCTCTTCGATATCCTTCCACAACTGTCGCACCCGTACGTTCTTTTCTGATCGTTCGCTCCGGTTGGCGCCTTGCATCTTGACCCGCTCCGCTTTCAGGCATTTGCTGAGCTCCGTCTTCACATCGCTGCACATGCCCATGGCCTTCCACATGAAGCCCTGGGCATGGCACTGCTCGAGCGCTATCATGACTTCCTCGCAGCCTGGGCGGCAAGAAAAAGGGTTAGAGCTGGGAAAAGAAGTCCTATACGGCGGTGGCGGCTATGGCACTTACCAACATTGTCTTTTGTGTGCAGATGAGGATGCATCTTGACCCGATGACGCGAAAAGAGAGAAAGACTCTGGTAACGTGGTGTAAAAACAAATTCGGCGTTACCTTACTCTGACCCGTATCTTACGATTTGGCCTCTTGATTGTGATCGGGAACTCCCGTCGGATATGCCACTTACACTAGGCAATGCTTGTGCGGGGGCGCTAGCAGTTAGACGGACATTCCATGGCTAGACTGTAAACTTTACTTATTATCTTATTGTAGTACGTTTAACAGCATCGGGACTACGATCAGGCGAACGCCTATACTGTACATACCTTCGCGGTTCATTGAGCTACAACCACGCTTGTCAGAGATACAGCATGGCTTCTCAAGCGGCATCATCCAAGAGGCAGCAAGGTGAGCACCCCGGCTGACACAGGAATCTGCCGACTTGCTGACTTGACTGACATATCGCACTAGACCTGCAAGTTCAGTACTCGAACTACAAAAACACTCTGCAGCAGATCGCGCAGAAGATCGGTGACGTGGAGCAGGAAGCCGAGGAGCACAAGTGAGTCCTCTCGCTCTGCACCTGTTCCCTGCCTCTCGAGATCCCCAGAGATGGTGGAGCGGGACGATTTGAGACGAGACTTTGATCGCTTTGACCTCTCCGACTCGGGACAATCTCCTCTCACCGCTCCCTGCCTTGGCTTTTTCACCGCTCATCCATCCTCGTCCATGCTCATGCTAATCCTCCAACCTCGCTTCTCCTAGACTTGTCCTGGAGACTCTAGATCCGCTGCCGGAGGACCGCAAGTGCTTCCGCATGATTAACGGCGTGCTTGTCGAGCGGACGGTCAAGGACGTGATCCCTGCCCTCCAGACCAACGCCGATGGGCTGAAGAAGGTACTGGATGACCTCGTCAAGAGCTACAAGTTGAAGCAGGATGAGCTGGAGGCTTGGAAGGTATGTCGATGCGCGTTGATTGCGAGCTCTCCGAGAGGAGCACTGGTCGTGCGCTAACCCGGTTCTCTCCCTTCGCTTCTTGCAGAAAAAGAACAACGTCCAGGTTGTGCAGTCGTGAGAATGTGCGGGGCTCAGCGCCTGTTTGCAGAACTCGGGTACAGCATAAGGTAGTTGGGGACGGAGCCAGCATGCGACGACATAACTACACGGTTTGACGGCTTATTACCCGATACATAAAGGTCTCCAGGGTGTGGGGCTACGTGGGCGATGGATCTCCTTCGTGGCCGGTATATTGATGAGCGACATGTTAGATCAGACGTGGCTCGTCATCTAAAATGTGCGTTTTTACGCTACGCTGTTAGTTTTCTGGTGGTGTGGATGAGTTGTACAGAGATGGTGGGTGTGGATGGATGGATTGGCGCCTTGCAGTAACGGGGTCTCAGCGCCCAACGAGCCTCGTCCAAGGACACAAGGTCAGGCTGCCATCGCTGGATTAAGATGTCTGAAAAGGAACTGGGACTTTGCGTCGGAGTAAATGGCCCCCAATCCTCATGTGCGACAATGGACTCGGAGTGGCCCTTGTGCGATCTGAAAGGGTGTCTTACTTATGGAAAAGGACATCGGACACGCTTTGCGACAGTCTGTTTGCGAAGGGGGCCTCTCAAGTCAGGTACCAGTTGAAAGTGCGTGGAAACCAAGTGACCGCTGTGACAAGTGGGGGTTGCCTTGATTGCTGCTCGACAGCCAGGGCAGCATCGCTGTATGGCACCCCAGGACAGAGGTTCGGCTCTCATGCAGGAGTTGAGACCTACATCGGACCCCATGTACGAAATATGCACACCAGATCAAGCTACGTACCACCGTAAGAATTAGGTAGTTCGTCATTCTGGGCACCGCTGTTACCATTTTTGCCAGTTGTCGACGGCTTGTATCACACCCACGGCGAAAAGCCTTTGATGAGACAGCATTACATGCTGACAAAGGTACCGGAGCATGACACCAGACAGCAGGCCTCGGATGCAGCCTCATGGCTACCGCTGGACACTGGTAAAAGTACGTCCTTTGCGACGGTGCCCAATGACAATACAGACATCAGCCTGAACCGTATGATTGGGCCGAAATGGTCTCTGCAGCCTCGTGTGTGAGCCTGTGAGGGATGACGCTTATTGGCGCGTCGTTGAAGTCGTCGTTATCGTCCCACCGCAGCCTCCAAGGATAATCCCGACGCTCTAGGCCTAAGCTGTCAATCGGGTTCTGCCTCGTTGTTTGGTCCCAGAAACCGCCAACTCCCCAACTCACCAGACAATGACCTGGGATACTGGTTGTCTGACCAGACCGGCCGTAGAGTTCCTTTCTTTCCCTTGTTGTGATTGTATGTCATCATAAGTATAAGCCCCGAATTTGCGGCTCCTTGCGGTGGGGAAAGTTGGGCAGGGGAAGGAAGCTCCAGGTACTTGTAGTCGTGTAGGTATACTTCAACGTGGGCATTTGTTTACCTTCCCAAAGACTTGGGAGCCACTCATTCACATATCCTCACGTGCAAGGCGCCAGAGCCCGACGGCGGATCCCCTGTCTGTCTCGGAGGTCGTTCAAATCTGTTTGGTTGATTTCCCCGCCATTGTTGATCTGACAATCTGGCGGATGTCAACAACAGTTGCTGGCGCAAAGCCCCAGCGCAGAGACCCACCTTTCAATTCAGCCACTCCTCGCCAGTTCGACTGCAATCCCCGATTCTCCATCATCCTGCACCAAGTATAAACCCCACGTTCTTGCAGCATCTGTCTGACACCTTGTCGAATTGCGCGCGTTCCGCCCGTCCACCGCCTCTTTGACACTGCCCGGTCTTTGCCTGCATTGACGTCGAACTCACCGCTTACCACTTTTAACCTAATCTGAGTGGGAAAAGACAACGCAGAGACGCAGAACAGACACTCCCCTCCTCCACCTCCACCACCACCCGGCCGACATCCCGAGGACGCACCCCTGAGCGCAACTGGCAAGCAGCAGAAGCAGAAGTCGACAAGCTAAGGTAAACTCCAGATGCCGGCGCAATCCAACTGATGACAACACGCGACGCAGCGTACTAGCATCCCCCCCCTCTATCCACACTTTGCTGCTTGCACTCCCCTCTCTCTCGTCCCTCACCCTCACCCTCACCCTGCTTTTCCCTCACGTCTACCTAAGTCTCCCTTGGTTGCCCTGATCTCTGACGCGACTGTGCAGATAATCCATCAGCCAAGCCGCATTTCCCCGCGTGTTGAGAAGCCGTCCTGCCCAACCCGCCCTTTAGCCAACCATTATCCGTCGCATCGCTATTCTGGTGTAACTGTCGTCCCGGCCCAGGCCAGAATTCAGAGATACACAGTGCAAGAGGCTGCACCGCTGCACCACCGCTGCGCCCACGAGAGACACACATACTCGGTTACCTGCACGCAGACACACAGACAGCTTGACAGCGCCCAGTCATTCTTGCGCCCCGTCTGCCATTGGTACCCCGGCGTGCCTTGTCCCCCGGTCCCGGATATCGGCCGCCTCCAATCTCCAGCAATCTGCCGCTGGCACAATTGAGCTTACAAGGCGTCCTGCAGCGAGGCGGTCCATACGACCCATACCGTCGAAGCTACTGACGACGCTAGAGGGACAGTACCTCTGTACATACCTTGTGCTCCACGGTCGCAGCCAGAACAGTCGGGCAGGGCACTAGAGCAAGAGCTTAGAATAACTCCTGGAAGACGCGCATAGGGGAGCAAGCTTCCTTGACGCATCCCTCCTGCAGCCTGAGCCGGCAAAGGACGGGAGACAGATCGCAAGCCCTACCACCCTGCAACGTGGCCAGGGCCACATCATCATCCACTTCTAAGATCCAGCTGTGCGAGCCAGCAGCCGGCCAACAATTTCACAAGAAGCTAGCAGCCGCTGCAGGTAGCCAAAGGTAGCCAAATATGTCAGATTCCCCCCAATCCAATCCTAAGGATGTCGAACAGGGAGGACAGTCTGCCGACGAGGAAGGCGCACAAATGAACGACCCTCAAGATCCACACTCCTCGGGACTTGCGTACGAGTTCGAGGTGAAGGAACAAGATCGATGGCTTCCAATAGCCAATGGTATGTCCATGCCCTCCTTTCCCACTCTTATGATTCGCCTTGATCCCCATGATGCGGAGCCGCTTCCATGGCGACGAAGCCCTCCCATAAGACAGCCGCACATATACTTTGTTTTCGTCCATGTCTCGCGATTCGTCATCCAAGTCGCCCGAGGCGCCTCGCGCTTCGTCCTCATCATCCAAGCTAGATCGAAGTGATGCTTACGATGCTAACATACGCAACTTTGCGCCAGTCGCCCGTATCATGAAGAATGCCTTGCCTGAGAATGCAAAGATAGCCAAGGAGGCTAAGGAATGCATGCAGGAGTGCGTGAGCGAATTCATCTCGTTCATAACCAGCGAAGGTACGTCCAGCTCATCGAGGCCCTCTATGACACTAGCTCTTGGTCTGACATGGCACACGCTGCAGCATCTGAGAAATGCCACCAGGAGAAGCGCAAGACGGTGAACGGCGAGGACATCTTGTTCGCTATGACGTCGCTGGGCTTTGAGAACTACGCCGAAGCCTTGAAGATCTACCTGTCCAAGTACCGAGAAGTGAGAGCACAGCCCCATTCCCTGCCCATCGCCGGATCCTCCGCGGTCTCCTGATTCTAACCAAATATAGCAGCAGTCTCAGTCCAACAGAGGGGAGAACCAGAACCGGCCGGGCAGTCAAGGTTACGGAGCCGCCGGTGGTTCTGCCCCCGGATCAGGCACCTTTCCCGGCACAGACCTCCAGGGAGAAGGCGCAGACGCCGCTGCGTACGGACTCTATGGCGCACAGCCGCCCCATAACGGCGCGCCTGGTGAATACTAGACGATCTCATGGTGATGTCCCGTCCATCTCGCCGTCTGAGGGGTCGTCCGGACAAGCATCATCCACGGCTTTATATCCCCGCCTCGCGCGACAATATCTGGGGCAACTGACGACGTTTGGCATGACACTTATATGTCTTTGTATGAGTATATGACGTGCTTGGTAAGGGGCACTGTTGCTGTCGTTCACGTCGAGCACCCGTTGCCAGTGCACTGGCATAGTACTTCTTGTTGTATATGAACGCATATGGCTCGAGGACATAGGGGATAAGGCTGGGCGCGAAAAGGAATCGTTGGGCAACCCAAAAAACCCTGGCAGAAATTGCCCCTGTGAGCGTCTGTGCTCTTGCTCGTCTGTATCTTTCCTTACCTACTTTAGCTTCACCCCTTTCCCCTTGTCATTCGTTTCTGTGTTTTGCTCTGCGATATCCAGAAATGCGATAGATTCCCGTTTGCGTTGTCAATAAATATCGGCCATGACTTTTTCTTTGCTTGTCAACACGGCTCACTGTCTATGCTGCATGGACAAGAACGGCGCTAGAAACGGCTGTCGCAAGGAGGTCCAGTACTCGCAACATCCGCGTGCAGTGTGATACGGAACACCCGGACATGGCGAGTCATACTGGCTGAAGGCGTGAGTACCTTGGCCTTTCGTGTCAGTCGGACTCTATGTCGGACTTGGTTCGACTGAAAATGAAATTGGACGCCAGAATAAATGCGGCAGGCACCAGACGCAGAAAGCTAGATGTCGGGCCAGATTGTTGCCGTGACCGATGACATGAGAAGACATGTCGATCTGAAGACTCTTCAGGTGAAGGCAAGACTGTATTCTTCCGTCGCAGCAGGGTAATCATAGTCTAATGCTGTTAGTGTCTCTGCCTAACACACCGCTATGAACCATCAGACCAAGCCGTTGATACCAACAGAAAAGGCCAACGGTCGGAAAGTCCCAAACTCCCTCGCTCGGATTAAAAGACATATGTCGGCAAAAACGTGCCGATAGACAGGGGAGGTGGCACGAAGCCTCCTGGTGCACTGGAAGTACTAATCAAGTACTGTGAGTACTGTCCTTTGACGGTTGTTCGAGTACAGACAGCCGACGCTGTGTATTATGCCCGAAACAAGCGTTGTGGTACATCAAGTCCTAGTCCTGTACGCCCCGGCGCTTCAAGATATGCTGCTATAGGCCTGGAGTCACAACAGAAGTCAAGTGGCTCAACAACCCTCCTTGCCCCCGGTCGAGAGCTCATTTCTTTCCTAGTTTCAGCCACTTTGGCAATTTCTTCCCCGCCCCATCACCACCGCTTCCACTCGCCGTACTCCTCTCCGCCTTGACAGGTTTCGCATCCTCTTCGTCCTCAGCCTCCTCATCCGGCACTTCAGGGACAACAACCTGCTGCGCCCGACGAGCCACCGTGTCCTTGAGGAACGGGGAGCGCCTCGCTTCGTCACCAACGCCGTCCTCCCAATTTAGGTTGACCAAGACCCCGCCTCGCAGCCCGTACCCTCTGACGAGCTGATCCTTCTGTCCTGCGTCGGCATCGGCCACCACACCCTTCCCGCCGGGCAGAAGCAGTCTGAATCTCTCTTTGGGGAAGGCCATGACGTTCCGCACGGCGGCATAGAGCGTGGCGCCAGTGGCGTCGGCCGGTAGAGTCCATTGCGCCGAGGTGCCGTCGGGGAAGCGCACCTTGACGTTTAGGGCGGTGACGGCTGCCAGGCGGGCTGCTTGGGCTGCCGCGTCTGCGGCGAGCTCAGCGTCGGACTTGAGGCGCTTGTTGTGTGTGGAGGCGAGGAGGCGGGCTTGGTGCAGCTGCGCGTGGGCTATGGTCGGCTCGTAGACTGTGTCGGGCACGGACATCAGGGCTGCGGCGGGGACAGAGCCCGTGGGTGCCTGGAAGACGGATACCGGGGCGAGGGCATCGTGGGGTTGGCGTTGCGAGGAGGCCGCGGTCACGGCACGGTCAGTATCCTGTTGAGCGGGCTTCGGGGCTGACGGTGTCGTCGTTGCTGTCTCCGGCCGGGCTTGTGCTGTTGTAGGGATTCGGTCTGACGTGTCCACAGCCGAACTCGCTGGCGGGGCACTTAACGTTTCATCCTCGGTAGGGACGGCGGCAGCTGCTGGAGCTGCTTCCTCTGTGTTTTCTGGGTCCACCTCCTTCATGTACCGGCTGATATCCTCCATTGCTTCGTACAGGGTCTTCGTGGTGGGTTGGAAAGAGATCCGTATCAGGACCGAGCCGGAGTTGAAACCGCACTGCGAGAGTGTCTTCTGGAGGTCTTCCATAGTCGACAGCTCCCGACCCATGATGTTCAGAACCGGGGCCTCGTAGTACAGCTGCCCACTGCCGGTCTGGCTTCCGCTACTAGTCTGTGCCGTCCCCCTCGCCGTAATGTTCAGGTTGTGACCTCCGCTCGCGTCGCTGCTCTCAAACTGCCGCAAGACTTTCCATAGCGTGCTCTCGCTGGAGAACTTTGCGGTCAACCGACCGTTCGGTATCTGTTCGGCATCGCGGCCGGAGAACTGAAGGGCGACGTTGATGACTGTCGGACTGCTGGATTTGGCGACGAGCTCTAGTTTGGCGCCGGGACTTAGGCCAGAAGTCCGGAAGGGCACTGAAAGATCGAGCTGCTTTTGCTTGTGTCTGGCCGAGTAAGTTATGTGTGCATAGAGGAAGGGGCCGGGAGGACGACATACTTGAGGAGATACTTGTCACTAGACAGGTTCAGCTTGCGGCAAGCTTCGCGGAGCACGTCAACCAGAAAGGTGCCTGGCGTGACCTTGACCTTTGCCCGCCGCAGGTCGGTAGCGATCACCTCCACATGCGCGGACATGGTCTATTCCAAAGACAGCGCAGCGCGTACACGACGTAACAGGCGACCTAAGTACTATCTGTAAGAGAGAAGAAGTATGCTTGCAGTAGAGCGTGCCAAAGGTAGGTATTTAGGCGATGCAGCTGCTGGTCTTCCGGCGTGCCTTCAAGCTTATGTTAGTGCGAGAGTGCGGCGAGTGTGTGCTACGCTACCTACGTATGTGTAGGAAAGATGTTGGTGGGGCAGGACGCCTTCCACTACGGCCCGGGGACTGGGGTTTCTGTGTCAGTACACAGTACTGGCGGGGTAGCTTCTAGAACGAACCACCTACGCAGCAACGTACTGACGCTGAGCTGCCTTGCAGCCGGGCAGATACCCGTGGAACCTTTTTACCTACCTTACCTACTGATGAATGAATGTTGCGGGGAGTTCATCGCGGTCCTGGTCTGCTTAGGTCTCGTCGACACATACCAGAGCCGCATGGTAGGTGACGTACGTAGTATGTATGGCAGCCTGCGTCTGTACCTCCAGGTTCGTAAGGTACCTTAGTGTCAACGAAGTAAATGATGAAAGTTGACAGGGGTCCGCCGTGCCGGGAAGTTTCGCGCCACTACTGTGGAGTAGGCTCTTGCGTTAGCGCGACCAGCTGGCGAGGCGAGCCACAGCTGCCACTCTCCGGCCACGCCAGCTCGCGTTTGCCTTGCAGCAAACAGCTTGGGATCCAAGCTCCAGAAGGCTGACAAGCTACGACGGTACCAGGTAGCCAGCCTTCAATCAACCAGAACTACCTCTACACATCAACCCCAATAACAATCCCGAAACCACGTCTTCGTCCGTTTCCGTTTCACAGCACCATCCGGACTTCAAGATGGTAAGAAATTGCTGGTTATCCTCACGTACTCTTGGGCTTAAGCTGACTTGATCCCGTACCTAGTCGTCTCCATTCTCGATAAGTCCGTAACCCTTTCTATCGCGCCCTCGAGTTCGAGTGCCGAACGCCTCAGCTTGACATACTAACCGATACCTGCCACCAGACGGCGGTGCCTGTCTTGCCATGGTGGGCAAGGACTGCGTAGCAATAGCCTGCGATTTGCGCCTCGGCCTCCAAGCGCTTACCGTGTCGAACAACTTCCCCAAGATCTTCCAGTACGGCGACGTGTTTCTCGGACTCACGGGGCTCGCCACCGATGTCTCGACCGTGTCGGACCTCTTCCGGTACAAGGTGAACATGTACCGTCTACGAGAGGAGCGCAACATTGCTCCCAGGACGTTTGCGAACCTCGTCAGCAGCAGTCTCTACGAGAAGCGGTTCGGTCCCTACTTCGTCTCGCCCGTCGTTGCCGGCCTGGAGCCCAAGACGGGCAAGCCGTTCATCTGCGGATTTGACAGCATCGGCTGCATCGACTTCGCCAAGGACTTCATCGTGTCGGGCACTGCTACAGACCAGCTGTACGGCATGTGCGAGAGCCTGTGGGAGCCTGATCTGGTCCGTTTGCCCCATTCCATTCCATACTGCCTTACCAAGAGGTCGTTGCATGGCTAACGGAAACATCATCTATAGGGACCAGACGACCTGTTCGAGACGATATCACAAGCCCTCCTCAACGCTGTCGACAGAGACGCGCTGTCCGGCTGGGGTGCCCACGTCTACATCATTGAGAAGGACAAAGTCACCAAGAGGTTGCTGAAGGGTCGGCAAGACTAGCTGTGGGTGTGTTGGGGTCCCCTGGCGTTTGTCGGCACGTTTGGCTGTCGAGTGTACATTAAGTGTCTTTTGGCGCAGGCAAGCTTAATACTAGAGGTACCTTAGCGAGCAGAGACGACTAAGTCTTCAGACTTCATTCCCCGGGTGCTTTATGCGCTGGTCACCAGAGCACATTTCAAGATGGATGCAATTCGTAAACGTTGAGTGACTTTTGAAGGCGAAGGTGCATGCAAGGTGACGGTCTCTTGACAACCTAATGAGTATTTTGGGGTGGTTTGGAAGTAGACCTCGGATTGAGGTAGTTGCAGTGACTTACCTTGATGATCTGTGACAACGGCCTTGATGCTTTCTTCTTTGAAATACCAGATACTTCCGGCTCAGGTATTGATTTAAATCTCGTTTCATTGAGACACTCGCACGATCTTGGGACCCTCTCGCTCCTTTTTGCTCACATCGCTGCCCCGACATTACTCAGCTTTCGGTGAGCGGTGAACGGCAGGCAGCTCGGTGTACAAGGCGGTGAGCGATAAGATCCCTCCAGAAAAAGTTCTGCCGAAATGGGGCAGACATCGAGCAAAATCTCGGAAGGAGGCGAAGCCTTAGCTGGCGTCTCTCCAGTTGCACCCAAACTTGACGACGAGGAACCCCGCCATGCTACTGTCATGGCACCGATAACGAAACCCAGCGAGGCCGAGCTCGAGCGCCGCAAGGTACGTTTGCCATCTCCGGGGCTCGCATCTCTGTCGCGGTTCGCAACGTCAAAGCTGACGAGTTAACTTTTGTTTCAGATAGTCGGCATCAACAAGGAAACAGTGACAGATGTCACCTCGACAGACTTCCCCGGTCACTATCCCGGCGAGGACAACTCCTGGGACATCAACACATTTGCCAACGGCTTCCATGTGCTATTCCATCAGAACGAGCAGTTCGAGGCTTCCTTCTCGCTTGTCGGTATCGATGCTTCTCTCGCCAACGCCTTTCGGCGCATTCTCATATCCGAAATCCCCACCTTAGCCATTGAGACGGTCTACATCGAGAACAACACCTCGGTCATCCAGGACGAAGTGCTTGCCCACCGCCTAGGGCTGATCCCCTTCAAGGGCGGCAAGGAAGGGCTCCTCGACTTCCTCAAGTGGTATCGCAAGCCCGGCCCCGGCGAGGACCCATACTCGACCACGTTCGACTTCAATACCGTTTCGCTCGACCTGAACGTCGAGTGCACCCGCAACCCGGCCGCTGATCCAGAGACAGAGTCCGATCCCGCCAAGCTCTACCACCATGCCAACGTCTATGCGAAGGACATCGTCTTCACCCCCGCGGGAAGGCAGAGCCAGTACTTCGAGGGCGAGAACGCCATCGCCCCCGTCAACCCGGACATCCTGATCGCCAAGCTGCGGCCGGGACAGGAGATCAGGCTGAGCATGCACATGCACAAGGGCGTCGGCTCCGACCACGCCAAGTTCTCGCCTGTGGCCACGGCCTCGTACAGGCTCATGCCCGTCATCACCATCACCAAGCCGATCCTTGGACAGGACGCCGAGAAGTTTGCGCGCTGTTTCCCACAGGGGGTCATCGCCGTCGAGACGGTCACACGGGAAGATGCTGCGCGGGACAGCGCCTACGAAGGCCACGTGGGCGAGAAGAAGGCCGTGGTGAAGGACCCGATGAGGGACACGGTCAGCAGGGAGTGTCTACGCCATAAGGAGTTCGAGGGCAAGGTCAAGCTGGGCCGGAGGAGGGATCACTTCATCTTTGCCATCGAGAGCACGGGACAGTGGGATAGTGATGAGCTGTTCCTCGAGTCCGTTAAGACGCTGAAGCTCAAGTGTAAGAGGCTTGAGAAGCAGGTTGTCAACATGGTGCGGTAGAGAGGGAAGCCAGGCAGTGGGTTTCGGGCACTTTAAAGTACGTATAGACCGGTCATTCTTCGGACGGGCGGACGGACGGCGTCTAGGAGTAACAAAACCAGCAAGGTGGCCTTGCTTTTCAATTAACTGCTGCTTTTCATTCACTTCTCGCGCGGACCGTCAGATCTATCTCGAGCATGTGCTGTTTGCAGAGCGCCATCCATCTTTATTCCGGCGCCTTGATGATACCGGGCGGAACGCTGGCAACTCGTCAGATAAACCGCAGTCTAAATTTGAACGACACAGCCGCAAAGGCGGGATCTGTGACTCCAATCTCCTCCCCATCCTCCAGTCCGAGTTCCGCAAGGCTCTTTTCTAGGTTAGGCCGCGTCTGCTCTTCGATGCTGGGAGGGAACTGCATGTACAGCGTCTTCTTCTCGGAGCGAATCGACGGCTTCTTCAGCTGCGCATCCGGGCGCACACCCAGCGCCTCCACAAGCTCGCCAAGGGTCCAATTCGCGCTCGCCTCCAAGTCACGGGCCAGGTTCCCGCAGACGGGGCAGTCGTCCTTCTTCTCGTGCTTGAAGGTGTATGTGTAGATGCTGTCGTTGCCCGAGTACATCATGTAGTTGTTCTCGTCCGGTATGCCCAGCGAAGGGGCGCAGTTGGACGCGATCTTGAGAGCCTCGTTGCAGCAGCTCGCCGCGATGATGGCGTTGGTCGAGGCAATGGCGGGGATGATGTTCTTCACCACGCCCTGCGTACGTGCGTATGTGACGCCAGGTATGTTGAACTCTTGGGCCCGCTCGAGGGCCTTTCGGTACAGCCAGGTTATGTGTTCCGGGTCATCCTTGTCGAGACTGGGGAAGGGCTTTTCCCGGTCCCAAGCGATGATGTGGGCCCATTCTATACAGTGCTCTGGTTGTCGGGGGATGGTGGCTATGGTGCAGAGCGGTACTGCGGCGCGCGGGGCGTGCATGTCCAGCTGACATTCTATACAAGATGTCATTGTTGGTAGGATGACTCTGGACTGGCCCTTGAACCCTGCATTGCGATCAGTACCTGGCGGTGCTGCGACGTGATGTGACGCGGTGCGACGCGACGAACATACCCTCGGTGCCACCATCTATGAGCGGCTTCAGACTATCGTCGACGTCCGGGTCGACCATGTTGACGAGCGTGGCATTGATCCACCGTCGGGCTTCTATGCTGTCGAGTCCGCAGACAATGATCTGAAACTGCATATAGAAATCCTCGTCGAAGTCCTGGATCCTGCAGTTGTGCGGTGTGATCTTGACTCCCGTCACCCTGTTCTCCACGAATCTCGCGGCTACCTCGGCCTTAGATTTGCCAACATCGGCTTTTCGAAAGAGGAACTGACGGTTCAGGTTCGAGATGTCTATTGTGTCTGTACTCGTGTATTTAGTGGGAGATCGAGGGTCCCAGTTTACGTGACGCAGTCGGATTGGGCAGACTTACCCATATCTATGACATGAATGTCTCTGAAGCCAGACAGTGCAAGATCCTTGAGGATCTCACACCCTAAACCTCCTGCGCCGCTGTATCATGTGTGAGCCGGAGTGTATCGAGCTCAGTCTCGGGGGAAGACGAACATCACCCTAAGGCCAAGGATTAGCAACACTTGCGACAAGTCGCGTGGGACAATGATGGCTTGTCTCACAGGATCTTCATGCTATCCATGAACGGGACGACCGCATCTCCATCGAACATCTCTTGGTTGGTGAAGGGGCCGGGGCGGGTTCGTATGCGGTCGAGGTACTGCCTGCAGGAGGGATCAAAGGTTAGCAGCTGCATCTATCTAGCAATCGCGGCAGACTGCCGTCGGTAAAGGTGAGACGCTTACCATCGAGGAGATCCCGAGAGGGCAGGTATCTCGTCGGGCGCCATGATGAACGGTGCGGCCACAGTGAGGAACTGTCTAGTGTCGTCCAAGGGCTGAAGGGGACTGGGAGAGCTTTGGTCGAGGTGATGTGGTGGCTTCCATGATGCTAATAAAGCGTACCTTGAGTTGGGACGAGGGGCAGTCGATGCTTATCGTAGCTGATAGCTCCTGATCGCCGCGATAAGCCCCTGTTGGCGGGACCTTGATGAACTTCGCTTGTTCTTGCAAGACTAAGGTACACTTACGGTACACTGTATTGAACGAGGAAGAACCATAAGCGAACTTCTGTCTTCCCATGCCAGGAGCCGATGGGTTGCATTTCTTCTGCCTTTCTTCTGGTTAACGGACCTTCCTAGCGGGTGCCTATCATGACCGCTGGACCTTCATGCCCGCCTCGTTGATCAGCGAATGAGATGGATGGGCTACTGACTCCAGTGAGCACCACGCGCCGAAAAGACGCTCCTCGCCCGCTTCTCCAAGAGGTCTCCTCGACCCCGAACGCGAGCAGGCACTCGTCAGGATCCGCTCCGTCCCCTGCCGGGATCCCCAGCTCCGCGGATGAAGCTCTCGATATCCTTCGAAACCAGCCCGGCTACGACTGTCTGATCACGACCCTGCGCCTGGTGAAGGAAGGCAGGTTTGAGCATGGGAAGTTCGACATTGCGAGTCCCAGTCCCATAGGTGCTCAGATTGTCCATACCCTGGTCACCGACATTGCTCTGAACTACTGGGCCCTGCTACGGGAGGACGACGCGGAAGATCAGACAGTGAGTGGAAAGAACCGTCGAAGCAGAGGCTCGACAACAGGCCTGCGGTTGTTTCTGGACTGTGTGGGGAACCTGCCCGGTATCAACGCCGTGCTTCTTCGCCTACGTGCCCTCGCGCGGGAGGCGAAGTCGGAAAAGAAGGATGTGAAGCGTCCTGGCCTCGTCGCAAACCTGAGAACCACGCTCGACCTGTTGGAGGCGATTTTAGAAGGACCTGACCGTGTCCACAGCCTATGGACGGCCGTCACCGGGGAAGCAACTAATCCAGCAAAGCGGCGCCCACTAGCTCAGGAATTCCTTGCGCTGCTGGGGAGCGGGCGGGTTGTATCCTACGCTGCCGAAGCAGAAGAGATTCTCCGGGCCGTTGGAGACAAGAGAAGGGGGGAAGGCGCAAGCTGGATAGGAGATGGCGTCCAATACTCGACGTGGCTTGGCCGCAACATTACGAGATGGGCTACCCATGATATCTCTCCGGACGATGCCAAGCTGTGCTCAGATCTTCTCTCGCGATCCCTACGGCTCGGATATGCAGGTCAGTGGTTTGCGCGTGGTCGTTAGCGCATGATTTCTCTGACAAGCAGTAGATGTCGTTACCAAGGTTATTGTCGAGGATCTGTTGCTGAATGTAAACGCGGAGCCGAAGCGTTTGAGCATTCTAGCTGATCACCTGCCAAGTTCAGACCAACGAAAGCTTATTTCCGCTGTTTTGAAGCTCCTCGCGGAAACTCACCTCAACCAGTTCGGTCTATGCGAGGTAACCGAGAGCCGGACAGTCATCGCCGGCGCAGCGGGAGCGGTCACGGCTATTGTTGGGACCAGCGGAGCTAAGCTCGGCCATCTCGTCAACTGGCTCACCAGCACTTCCGGGGCTGGTCTCGGAGATGGCGTGGGTATCCGACGAGCTGTTGTGGCCGTCGTTGCCCAGAATAGAGACAGCATTATTGCCGTTCTTGAAAAGAGTATCGCGCAGTTTGGCGATCAGCTGTACATCAAGCATTCGCCCATGCTGCAACAAGAAGCCCTTGCCCAGGTTCTGTTACTAAGCGCGGGCTACGTCTACCGGCACGCACCGGTCAAGTTGACCATGATGACCAGGTCGTCCCCGTGGCTCAATGCCATCTCGAACAGACTGGCAGCTTCTCAAGAGAGGGCTCGTTTCTTGGGGCTGATCGTCGGCGAAGCTCTTTCAGGTCTTGTCGAAACAGGAGATAAGAGGCTCGACTTCCATATAGAGGAGACGAACCAAGACGAAGGGAGGTGGTATAGAGAACTGGTAAACACGGCAGACCAACCAGGGGCGCTAGACGCTCTGAAGACCCAATATGTCGACAGAGACACACTCTCACGGTCCATGCCGGCGAGGCAAACAAAAACATACTCGAGCCCTCCAACTCGCCCTTCCAAGCCGCCACCCCAGGGCTTTGTCATCGAAGAAGTGGAAGATGATCAGATGGACGAGGACGACCTGATACCGTACGCCGGACCGGGCTCGGACACCGAGGATTCGGACGAGGACGCGACGTTGGTCCGGCGGGACAAGCCGAAAGCCCCAGTGTACATCAGGGACCTGATCCGATACCTACGAGATGCGGACGACTACGACCATCAGAAGCTGGCCCTCACGACTGCGCCAGGCCTTATTCGAAGAAAAGGCAACTTTGGAACTGAGGTCAAAGAGCATGCCGACGAGCTGGCCTCGCTGCTAGTTGGCCTGCAGGACAAGTTTGAGATTGACGACTTCTTCCAGCTTCGCCTACAAGGCATGATAGCTCTGGTCGTCGCACAGCCAGAACTCATGGGCCACTGGTTTGCCAAGACCTTCTATGACGGCGACTACTCTGTGTCGCAGCGAACCTCTATCTTGGCGGTCTTGGGCATGAGTGCCCGGGAGCTGGCAGGCTTCGAGACGTCGGCGTATGCTGAGACGTCTGCGTTCCCATCCCAGAAACTGCCGGAGAGAGTGGAGAGGTTGTACATCGGCTCGCCCAAAGACAATGGGCGCGTTGCCCCGTCGTCGGCTCTCCAGCCACTTCCACCCAACGCGCTGGATGCGGTTGCACAGTCGCTCACTAAGCAGCTCCTCGCTCCCATTGCCGCCGAAGCCGCCGACGCGGTCACGGGTCCCGACGTCCTCAAAATCTCGACCTTCACCTCCCGGCTCGAGCATCAACAGTCCGGTCCGTCCAGCGTCAAGAGGAAACCGGTCACTCGACCACGCATACGTGCCATACCAAATACAACGGCGCAGCTCCTCTACACGTCCTTCTTCTCTCCGCTCGTGGCTCGCTTCCAAGCCGCCATGCGGTCTAGCTCTCGCACACGCGGCGCTCTTATCTTCCGGCAACCGCATCTCCTGGCAACCTACCTCCGCACACTCGGCATCGTCGCTCACGCGGGCGGACCCGGCACACTTGCCCTTCCGACCATGACGGCGGAGCTGTGGGGTGTGCTGCTGCGGGCGAGAACTGCGGGAGGCGGGGACGTAGGTGTTGCAAGGGCTGTGTTGTTCTCGCTATTGGCTCTGCTGGATGTCAATGAGGACAGGATGAGGGATGTCTGCGCCGACATGGGGCCCGAGGTGGTCGAGACGATGGAGTGGGTTGCAGGTATCTTTGAGGGGACGCGGGGGGGTGATGGTGGTAAGGGGGAAGAGGACGAGGTCAAGATGCTGTCCGCTGCCGTGTTGATCAGGCTGAGGGAGGGAGTTGAGAAGTATAGGGCTGTGCTGGTGGGAGACATGATCGGGTACTAGACTGTAGCGCTAGATGGCCCCAGCCTCGAACTGGCTGCGAATACGTATATGCATTACAAAGAAAATCCAGTCGATGCTCAAAGATGCAATCTGTTGGACCTCACTCTCGCGACCTACTACACAAGTCCAGTTCGGCGTGCTAGCTGCGAGACGCTACGCAGGATACCTTGGAGACACCTTGATATGCAGTTTCACCGGAATTAACGGCACGAGTCTCACCTGTCGTAGTACCAGGCGTACCGAGCCATGCATCTCAGCCCCAGGCCAGGCCTTCCGTCGTGGCTGTGCTCGCAGTCGCAGGAAACGCTGTGCAGCGCCAAGACAACCTGCAAATGCCCTGTAATAGTTGCATGTATGTACAATCATACAAACACAGTTAGTTACCCGAGCCCTCCCGGCATTTTGGATGTGCCATTCCGAGGAAGAATCACGCGGGATGAGGACGAACGAGTCCCGCTTTCGGCCGCAAAACGCTGCACGATAGGCGGCCTGGCACGAGACCGATGAACACGCTGGCGGCTACAGAGCATCTCGCGCCTGCAGCCTTACTCAAATAAATTATTCCTGCCGTAGGCAGGTCGGTTACGCTAAGATCATGGTATGGAAGGTTTCGGTGAGGGTGACACGTCTCTCCGACCAGTCTGGATTTGCGCCCCTGAGCACACAAAGTATCACCCTTGATGCCGTAGACTGCCTTACCAAGGCCGTTGAGCTATGTGGAGCGATACATTGCTGTGGCCGTGTGAGTGAGTCCTGGGCCACATGGCTGATGGCGTGTGTGAGGCTATGAGAGGAAAAGAAAATATGCCTGGGTGCCCGTTCCACAACCCACGAGAACGCCTTGAGCAAATGGAACAACAGGGGGGGGAGGAGAGTTAAGGATCCCCCGGCCAATCGAACCGCGGGCTAACCTCGAATATAACAAATCACAAAGCGATGGCCGATTTAGCCCATGGATCTGCCAACCGAGTCCAGCGACACCATTTCGGTCGCACCCATGTGCTGTTCCCCCGGCGGCTCAGCCTGTGCTGCCCTTTGCGCCGTGTTCAGTCATCGTCTCTTCACCCCACCTCATCCTAACTTCTGCTCGTCCCTCCTTGAGCTGATTCTGGAAAGCAACCGACCGATTGACTTGTCATTTGCGTTTTGGCGTTTCTCCCAAGCAAGCAAAAACACCAAGCCCATTCGTTGAAACGACACAGTCGCCTCCACCCTCGCGCTGTTGATAGCGACCTTTTCTGCCTCTTCCTGATAAGGCATACTTTATATTTGCCAGTTCTGTCTTGGTGGGATGCCACACTGGATACCTCCCTGGGCTGATATCGCATGCGCAAAGAGCAACTCGCTGTTAGCCTATCGCTCAACGAGGAAGGGCGATTATCCCCCGACGTCACAGCTGAGACTCGCCGTACATCATTTTGCTTCGACACTACTCTAAATCCTACTGCGTCTTCAGTGCCCCGCGCCAGCGGCAAGTCAAGCGCTCGTAGACAAGAGGCCTAGCTGAGAGCACCGTGACCTTTGCTGTGTCCCATGAACAGAAGGTAGACGGGACAGCTCATTCCCCTCGACTCGTGTCTGTCACCTCGCTC
Source organism: Coniochaeta hoffmannii (assembly GCA_030052785.1). Taxonomy (NCBI): domain Eukaryota; kingdom Fungi; phylum Ascomycota; class Sordariomycetes; order Coniochaetales; family Coniochaetaceae; genus Coniochaeta; species Coniochaeta hoffmannii. The sequence goes on from JANBVN010000023.1 coordinate 54,932, forward strand.
GCGCCAGTCGATACTCGTCTCTGTGCTGCACCGTCCCCAGTCCATGCGCAAACGAACATGAACCCAACAGACTAGTACTGGTAGTCCGATTACTAGGACCCTCAGCTCAACCTCCCACAGTCACCTCTCCTCGGCACTGGATCGGCCAGGGACCCCGCGCAACCAAACAGCCAGGCAGGACATCCCCCTACCTGAGGTACCTATTCCTAGGCATAGCTGGGGCGCGGACACCCCAATCTGGAATAAATAATACATACACCAAGCCACCTCGCAACATCTTAGTTCCCCTACCATCTGACCATGTCTTCTACTTACACCGTCTTCCCGCCGTCGTCATCTGTCGACAAGAAAGCCGGTAGGCACCTTGCATCTCGCGGCGACGACCATACGCAATCATCGGCGCCCAACTATCTCTCCCCGAACTCACCGGGATACATTCCCGGTCACTCGGCCTCCCCTACTGTGAATGATACCAACACCCCGGCCGAGTCAGTCTCTGTCTTGAGCGTCAATTATCAGTCGAGCGACTACAGCGACATCGGCGACGATCCATTCTATCACATCAACTTCGACGCCATTGAGGGCGCATCGCCATCTTTCCTCGTGTCCGACGAGGCACTGGGCTTTGCCGACGACCACCCCCTCTCTCCGTCCCCGGATCAAAGTGCTGATGCTGCACAAGCCGGACTTTATCAACCTATGAGCCCCGGGCACACCCCGTCCCTAGGTACAGCAACATCGCCAGCGGACGGACATAAAGGCTTGCGGGCCAACCACACTGTGGAACTTGCGCCGTCGTCGGTGTCGCCCCAGGAACTCTCCAAGCCTTTTGTCGAGCCTGCGGTTCCATTCCATGTCGGGATTCAATCGACTTATACGTTGACTCCCTCGGCCAGTGGCAGCAGGCAGTCAAGCGACGGTGACGTCGCTGTGGAACCAGCTCCCGTTATGTCGGAGCAGAGCCCCTACCTTACCGTGTCGGTATGGGGCAGTGACCACCAGCAGATGCCCGCGGCACGCGGCAGCCGAACCCTTACCAGCGATCAGCTTGATGGCGCGAGCCACGTTGCGGCGACGTCCTCAGTCCGCGATGCGGAGGGACGCTGGGTCCGAGAGGATGCAGCTAGTCGTACCGGGGGCCTCGACCCTGAATCTCGGCCCCGAGGAGAAATGGATGCAACCGTCAACGAGACGGCTGCGAAGCGGGAGGTTGAAAAGAAGAATAGAGAAGTTCGCCATTGGCTTACAGAGAGCACCATCCAGGGTGAGTCTGTTGGCGAAGGAGCTGAGGACTCAAGACCGCGCCCTACGGACGACGATAATATATCGCCTACAGATATACCCCTGGGCGACAAGACGGAGAACCGGCCACTGCCAGGCCAGACGTACTTCCTGGAAAGAGGCGGTGAAATGACAGCTCAAGACATTGAAATCATGCGCCAGAACCGCAACTTCGCCGACGCACCCTTGCTCGAAAGGATTCATCAAACGGACCCGGACCACGCACACCAGCCCTTGACCTCCCAAGCTGCCATTGAGAAGTTCGAGCGAATGTGCAGGGACAATGATTCCGTTTTGTCCAGAGCTGCGACGTGGGGCACTAGGCGGCGCAGTTTCCCCTCAGCCCTCGACCCCGACTACGAGGAGACCCTTAGCGGTAACTTTCTAAAGAAGCTCAACATGGGACGAGGTGACAGCAATCGTCGGCCAAGTCTCTTCAGCAGGGCATTCCAGGGCCTCAAGAGGCAAAGCAGCAGCTCCAAGAGACACCGTCCCAGCATTCCGGAGGATGATGTTCAGCTAGTCGAGTCTCCCGGCGAGCGAAGGGAGAGCCACGACTCGCTGGCGCCTCCCGCTCGTACCCTGAGTGGCGGACTCGGTGGTGCCGGTAAGAAGCAGTCCGTGCCAAGCATCAACACCGCCTTTGTCTCGATGAGTGCCAGTGTCGCAGCTGTTGGCAGCACAGCTCACGTGAGGAGCGGCTCCATCAGCGCCGCGCCCAGTGTTACTTCGCCCAAGAGCCCCAGCGCACTTTCACTCGGTGTCAAGAATATGCTCAGGCGGCCGAGGAGTGGTTCCGAGTTGACGAGCATGCTGAAGAAATCCGGTGGTCCGCCGGTCGCCAGGCTTGCCAAGACCACTTCAGCGCCTCCGAACCAGGAGCCAGTGCCTGCGACTGCCCCTGCTCTGGAGCCTGATGACGACGAAGACGAAGACGAGGAGCTGTATGACGACGCCGAGGGGAAGGACGAGGCCGCCAAGTATGTCGACGACATGGAGCCAACGATAGCCGGCTTCAAGGACCATGTTCTCAGGCTCAACCCCATGTTGCGTAAGAAGGAGCATGCTTGGCTTGTCGACCGTATCGCCTTCCAGCAACTTGCTCGATACAAGAACCTTCTCGGCGCCAGAATCAAGCATCTGAACAGCGTCGCCAACCGTCAGTGCCTCTGCGGGACGCTCTGCTTAGCGCAGGGAGGTAGCGCAGCACCATTAGACGCCAAAGGCCGAGAGCCGCTGTCTGCCTCGGGAGTGCACGACGGCTCCGACGGTGACCTTACTCCGCTGGAGGGCGCTATCGGTAAGGAGAGCTTCCCGCAGGACATACCAATGCCGCCAACAAGACTTCTTCCGGCCGAGTTTGAGTGCCAGCTGTGCTTCCAGGCCAGGAAGTTCCACAAGCCGTCCGACTGGACCAAGCACGTCCACGAAGACGTCCAGCCGTTCACCTGCACGTGGAGCTGCTGCCGCGAACCGAAGACCTTTAAGCGCAAAGCCGACTGGGTCAGACATGAGAACGAAGGGCACCGACACCTCGAGTGGTGGACCTGCAATGTCGACGATTGCACCCACACGTGCTACCGCCGCGACAACTTCCTTCAGCACCTCGTTCGCGAGCACAAGTTCGCCGAACCCAAGGTCAAGACCAAGGCGGCCATCAAGCGCGCCGGCGGTCTCGACCCGACGTGGCAGAAGGTGGAAAGCTGCCATATTGAAACGTCGCAGAGCTCGCACGACGAGCCGTGCCGGTTCTGCGGCAAGACCTTCCCGAGCTGGAAGAAGCTCACCGTGCACCTAGCCAAGCACATGGAGCAGATCAGCCTGCCCGTCTTGAATCTAGTAGATCGCAAGGCTGTCGACGTCGACACCATCATCAGTCCCATCCAGGACCCGCCTCCTCGTACGTTCTCGGCCGTACCTGCTTTCCAACACCAACCGGCCGATATCAAGATGGAGCATATTCCCTACAATCCTTCTTCCAATCCAGCAATGGGCCGACCCGTACAACGTCCCCTCATGTATTCGGATACTCAGCAGCATGGCTTCTATGCGGTTGCCTCGGCGCACATCCCAACTCCGTCCCAGCTGGCCCAACCGCCGCACTTCCAGCAGCAGGGACATGCTTTCTACAACAACCATGCCCAGCAATACAACAACATCGGGCAGGCACTTGACGTACAGATCAACATGCCGGTCAACCACGGCTACACTACCACCCAAGGAGGCTACGCCGACATGCCAGTGAGCACAGGGACGTACATTGGTCCCGGTAATGGCACTCCTTATATCTCAGTCGCCCCCGACACAGAGGAGTTCCCGGCCTTTGTCATGTCGAATCCGTTGGGCTTGCAGGATATGCAGGATTCCAACGGGATGCCCTATAACGGCATGTTGGACCAGTCCAGTCCCGGCGCTGGGGACGCGTATACGCCGCATGGGTCGCATCGCTCGTCGCCGTATATACTTTCTCCTGGTCAGGGACAGGGACAGTTTTATTCGTGACCCTGTTACCCTCTGGCTATTTGCGTTTTCAGTGCTTCAGTTCTTTTTCAAATAGTTGTGGTTGATTGTTCAGATACCCTTCATCCGTCTTCTTGTTGGGATATTTGTGCCGCCTTTCTTCCTTGTTGGAGTCATGTTGCTGGGTGGGATTACTAACGCCGGTCCATGAAGTGAGCTTGTTCTAGACATAGAGGCGCATTGCACAGCTTAGATTTTTGGCTTCCCGTTCTGCGTCCAGCCTGGGGCAATCAGTGTTCAAGAAACATGAGAATATGCACATTGTTCGATGCGGTGTTTTCAGGTTTGCTTCGCTGTACCACGTTGTCATCACTACGCAAAGTTTCGAAGTAGACATAGACATAAGCGTCTGGGACCAGTCTCAAACCCGAGAGCCATGCACAGGTGACGCCCACCATGTCCTTGCCAGTCGTCCTGGACATTGTATCCCAGCGGACTAAATGGCAAACGGATGCCGAGGCTGCGCCCTCCTGTGCTGTCTGTATTGCTTTCCCACAATGGTTGCCCGCGGCCACACGGTCGAAGATCACGACATAGGTCTTTCATCCTCAGAGACCAAAGTCTTGTGCAACGGCGTCGCGGGCTCTGATACGGGAAGCCCGTAATGAGACTCGACTATTCCCGAACACAGCCACGCGGAACCGTCCGCTTTCCGGCTGATGTATAGTAGGTGAGCAGGCCCGGCAGGCTACTCTTATGCGGTCTTCGTGATGGCTGGTACGTGCCCAGAAACGCATGAACGCATGTGAATGAGCACGAGCACGAGCAACGGCACAACTCCCAAGACCGGTAAGATCAGTCTCGAACCGTAAATCATCATATCCATCGTGCTAAGCGACAGCTGGCTTGAGGGGATCGGCTACGGGGTTGCATTCTCTTGGACCCTTGTACTTCGCAGGCAGGGTGCTGTCAACCCGATGATCTGAGGAGATACTTGTCACTGACATCGTCGTCTCCCTCCGAACTAGGCTGAATGGTGGGAGCGCCCGTGGCTTCGAACCCGCCCTCTGCCTTGCCTGACGCTGATTTCTGAAGCATGGAGCGCCGAGGGGTTTGGAGCTAGGAGCATTGCCTTCTACCACCGAAGTACTGTGATACGAATAAGGCTGGAGTATTACTGGGGGACCTAGAGTCTAGGCTTAGTACGTAATTGCTTGCCAGTCTTGCGTTTCACAAGTAGCCATGGATCCAAAGAAAGCTTCCACCGCTAGACTGTTCCGGGCAGTTGGCCTCCCAGAGATCTCTGGATCTTGCAGTGAATGAGGCGGCACGACCTCGCCAGCTGCAAGGTCCGTTCCTTTCACAGATGTGTGGGTTGGTGGGGCTCAGCCCCCTTTTTTCCAGGACTGTTTCAGATGGCCACCAGCAAGATCGACTCGTCGACTCTCAACACCACATCTTTGGAGCCCGAAAAAAAGGTCGACCCCAAGCGCAGGAGTCCCTGAGGCGTGGCGCCTGAGGACCCCTGGTAGCGACATGTGGTATCGGTGTGGATGAAGGCCCAGCCATTCGCCAATCACTGCCCTCAGCATCGCCGTCAGTGGCGAGCGCTGCGAGCATCGATTCGATGGGAGCTTGTCCCGGGAACTTCATCGATCAACAAGTATCTTTGCAGATAGTTTCGCAAATGCAAGTACCTGCAGGGGACGTTGACTCTTGTCTCGTGTGTCCTTGGCCTCCCGAACAACTCTTTTGTCCACTTCCTCATCACTGTCATCACTCGCTTCGCTTTGGCCACTCGGTGACAATAGTCGGGCTTCATTCGTTTCAAATACCGTCCTGAGGATGCCATCCTTTGCTCGCTTTCTTTCTTTTTGCTTCCTCTTCTGAATTTTCTTGGCTGCCACTCACAATCCCTGCAGCTCTTCAGCTGCCAGCCTACAGAGAGAAGTCATTGTATCTTGAGCGAGACGCCCACCTTACAGAGCGAAGACTTTCCCTTCGTTTTTGTCTTTGACGTCTTTCAAGGGCAACTAGTTGTCCCCTTTCATTCGTTCCAGGTTGATCCTCGGCCCCCTTGTTCGAGAAAGTCCAGGTTGACCGTTTTCACGTCCTTCTGCTACCTTGACTTCGACCGGCCTCAAGGCTTTCCTTTCATCCATCATCAACAAAACCTGGACATTTATTTACGTGACGAATCGGCCGGCCTGCGACGAGACATCTCTTAACAACATCTAGCTGGGAACTAGAAAGGAAAACGCATAACGGCTGGCTTCGCAAGGTAGCTAGCTATCTAATTTAGAGGGACATAGAAGGGAAGCTTTCGGTATTCCAGCTCGGCAAATGCTCAGTCACATACCACGTCCGCATCGTCACTCCTAATCGAACTCGGCTGTGGTCACCTGGAATGGCGCCGGAGGCTTGGAAGTATGGATGGCTGAAGACAGCGGTAGGGATGGCTGCTTTGGCCAAGGGGGTTATGGGCGCGGATATCCTCCAGACATCTGGATTTAGCACATGCAACGCGAACAGCAGTAGTGTATCGGTGCAGAGAGTCAACATCAGCTACAACAACGACAACAAAACGGTAACTTTCGACGTCGCCGGCTCAAGCAACAAGGTCCAGAACGTGACGGCTGTCCTGAACGTCACGGCCTATGGGCGACAGATTTACTCCAACAGCTTCGATCCATGCTCCCCGGGCACCTTCGTGGACCAGCTGTGCCCCGTCCCGGCGGGTACCTTTGCTGCAAAGGGCACGCAGGCGATCCCGAAGGAGTACGCGAATCTGGTTCCGAGCATCGCCTTCCAAATACCCGATATTGCGGCCATGGCGACCTTGCAGCTCAAGTCAAAGGACTCGGGCGAAAAGGTGGCTTGTATCCAGTCTCAGGTCACTAATGGCAAGACGGCCAGCATCCCAGCTGTGTCCTATGTCGCCGCAGGAGTGGCTGGCGCGGCCTTGGTCCTCACCGGCGTATCGGCCGTGGGGGCCGTGGTCGCTGGTGGGAGTGCTGCGGCAGGGAGTTCGGCAGCGGGAGGGTTGGGCACTATCAGTCCGTCTTTCACAGAGGTCTTCGGCTGGTTTCAGGGAATGGCCATGAACGGAATGCTGTCGGTCCAGTACCCCCAAGTCTACCGCAGCTTCGCAAAGAACTTTGCCTTCTCGACCGGTCTCGTGCCTTGGGTTGGACTGCAGAGATCAATCGATAACTTCCGGAATGTGACAGGAGGTAATCTCACCGAGGACAGCGTCGATTTCCTCCGCAACGCCACCCTCGTCTTTGACGACGGATCCTCGGACAGCGCCGGGGCCAACAATACGGCGCTGAAGTTCAAGAGGGCCGTTGAGCAGTTCCTGGTACTCTCGGGAAGGGACATCGAAACCAGCATCAATGCCACCGCGGACGGCAACGCGACGTCGAACCCTGAAAGTACCACGGAGAGCATCCGCGTCGCCGTTCATGGCATCCAGGCATACGTGAACGAACTAAGTATCCCGTCAGCCAACACCTTCATGACGGTTCTGCTGATCGTGGCTATTGTCATTGCTGCTATCGCTGTTGGCATCCTCCTCGTCAAGGTCATCCTCGAGTTCTGGGCTCTCTTTGGCAGCTTCCCCAAGTCCCTCACGGGCTTCCGCAAGCACTACTGGGGCTCCATCGCCCGCGCCATAACAAACTTGATCCTGTTGCTCTACGGCGTCTGGGTGCTGTACTGCATATTCCAGTTCACCCACGGGGACTCGTGGGCGGCCAAGACGCTGGCTGGGGTGACGCTCGGCGTCTTTACGGGCATCCTTGCTTTCTTCTCCTGGAAGATCTGGTGGACGGCCCGAAAGCTAAAGATGGCCGAGGGCGACGCCAGCGCCCTCTACGACGACAAGGACATCTGGGTCAAGTACAGCCTGTTCTACGAGAGCTACAAAAAAGACTACTGGTGGATCTTCGTGCCGACCATCCTTTACATGTTTGCCAAGGGCTTCACTCTTGCAGCGGCAGACGGTCACGGGATGGTGCAGACAATCGCGCAGCTGGTTATCGAGGGCGTCATGCTCATACTCCTGCTGTGGAGCCGGCCGTACGAGCGCAAGTCGAGCAACGTCATTAACATCGTTATACAGGTTGTGCGTATCTTGTCGGTGGTGTGCATTCTGGTCTTTGTTGAAGAGTTTGGCATCGCGCAGACGACGCAGACGGTTACCGGCGTGGTTCTCATTGCCGTGCAGTCGACACTGACGGGCGTCTTGGCCATTCTCATTGCGTGGAACGCTGTGATCGCCTGCTGCAAGGAGAACCCTCACCGGAAGCGTAGGAAGGAGATGGGTACGTTACTCACTGACATGCCTGTAACCTCGAGATAAAATACTAACAACCCGTCAGAGAAGATGCAGCGCGACATGGACACCCTGACCCCACTGGACGCTCGCAACTCGCTCCTCCTGGACAGAAAGCAGACGGCCCTGTCCGACAACACGGACTCCTTCTCCATCGCCAAGACAGGCGCCATGCAGGAGGTCAGGCCTCTCGACAGCCGCGACTCGGATCCCGAGCGCTACGTCGGCTTTGCTACGTCCACCACCCCAGAACCGGCAAGGTTGCTTTCTGCTGGTAGTGGTGTGTACCGGCCCCTGACGCCATCGACGCCACTCGCCACCGACAACCTCGTAGCGAACGTCGCACCGATCGGCCGGGCCGATATGGGTGCGAGGCAGCCGACGGTACCGCAAGTGGGCTTGAACGCGTCCCAGGCGTATCCGGGTTATGGGCCTGTGCAAACGAGATTTGGGAGCGGTGATGGGTACGGCCAGCAAGGTGCCGGCGGCTACGGCCCGGGGGGTTACAGTGCCGGTCCACGATATGGCGGATATGGTGGTGCATACAGAGCGCCATCGAGAGGTGGATATTGAGAGTACGTATTGTCATACATCATGTGACCAACTTCCTTTCCTTTTTGCACATTTGGGTTCTGCGCCACATATACCATATCTAGGGGACTACAATGTAATGATGAGCGAGAGTCGGGGACGCTGTACAATACATGATCAGTCATATGGCGGACGAGATGGACTGATGTCAAGGATCGTCGCGTTAGACATATTCATCGCCGAGCTTCCCTTTTTTTGAAAGCGGAGGCCGTACGGGGGACATGACACAATACGTTAGGCCAGGACCGGACTGGTCAAGATATGAGAGAATTCTCAGTGCAAGACTTTCCAGAGATCACAATGCTCCTTCTTCATAGTTCTTAGAGATCGGGGACATCCAGCGCTGGCGGCGAGGCACAGTTACGTATAGTGGGGCGCTGTCAGGGAATCCTACAATGAATTCACTCACACACCAGACAATCAATCACTCCCAGTCTTCCTCTGGCGACTCTAGTCTAGCTCCGCACGCTCTCCGCAGCCTCTGATACATACCTTAACCTCCTACAAGTTCGTTTGCCTCCAGTTTTGAGCACGGGCAATAGTGTCCAACACTCAGCGCGAGGAACCGCATGACCATCATGAGAGGTGCTCCTTCCTTCAATGTCTGACATCTCAACATCAGACACCGCAAGCTCTCAAACCATCATGAGTGACCTGCAACGGAAATGGGCCAAGGCAAAACTAAGGTCTGCCATGGTCGACAACGATCTGAATGAAGCCGCCGACGAGGATCAAAGTGGTGATCGCGTCCCCGACTTACCTGAGATTGTCGACGACGACTCGTCGTCAGCCTCATCCGCGTCGTCGACGGGAACTATCATTCCCTCTCCGAGTCAGAGGCTGTTCGCTAGACCAGAGGGGCTCGTACTCCCCCCCCCCCCCCCTTGGATTGCTACCCCTTAGGTCGGCTACTAACTTGAGCTTGCTCTCAGTGCACCACGAGGCAGAAGCCTGGAACAGATCCCATGGACAACTTACTTTGAGAGAGAGCTCTTTCTCAACCCCCCCCCGCCGAGGCCAGATGGTACAGATGGTGTTGCCGCCCACCCAGCAGAAGACATCACCTACCACGCCTACCTCACCTCTCCCGTTGGCAAAGGCCCCCTCTTCGTCATGCACCACGGCGCCGGCTCGTCCGGTCTCTCCTTCGCCGTCCTGAGTTCGGAAATCCGCAAACGTCTACCCTCGGCCGGCATCCTCGCCCTCGATGCCCGCGGTCACGGCTTGACAAAAGTTGCGCCATCGTCTGGTCCTGCGGGCACCGACCCAGATCTAGACCTGAGCCTCTCCACGCTTAGCACAGACCTCTACGCCACCATCATGGCCACCAAGTCTCAGATGTCCTGGCCCGAAATGCCCCCAATCATACTGGTTGGCCACTCCCTCGGCGGCGCGGTAGTGACGGAACTGGCGCGCAGGGGTGATTTGGGCACGGCACTGCTTGGGTATGCCGTGCTCGACGTGGTCGAAGGGAGCGCCATGGACGCGCTGCAGAGCATGCAGAGTTACCTGTCCACGCGCCCGGCCGGGTTCGCCAGCCTGCGGGACGCGATCGAATGGCATGTGCGCAGCAGGACTATCCGGAACGCGGCCTCGGCTAGGACGAGTGTCCCGGGGTTGCTGGTCGATTCTGGGACGAGGCGTGATGGTGACGGACTCCAGAGCAAGGCGAGGCCCTGGGTCTGGAAGACGGACCTGGCGGCCACGCAGCCGTTTTGGGAGGGCTGGTTCGTGGGTTTGAGCAAGAAGTTTCTGGAAGCAAGAGGTGGAAAGATGCTGTTGCTTGCTGGGACCGATAGGCTGGACACCGAGCTCACCATCGGGCAGATGCAAGGTATACTTTCTCTCGAAAGGAGGCTTTGTGCGAGTTACTAAGGTACTGACTATCTACGTTAGGCAAATATGCGCTGCAAGTGTTTCCCGAGGCGGGACACTTCATCCACGAAGACCTGCCAGAGAAGACGGCTATTGCCCTTGTCGACTTTCATAGGAGAAACGACAGGACTGCTTTGGTGCTTCCGCCAAAGGTTTCAGATATGCTTGCGCAGGGGAAGAAGATATGACCTAGAAACTGCGCACCATACCTTAGGCACAGCATTTCCAAGCTCACCGTTGTTCTCTCTGAAGATCCTAGGTACAGAGTCGACAGATGACTTGCCACTCCATGATATCACATTCGCCCCCATATCGACCAGCTTGCCAGCTGGTTAATCCAACGCCTGTAGACCCAGGTAATCCATCTCGCTATGCATATACATATACAGCCGATCTTCACATCAAACAAGGGTCGCAGAAGGAGTGGCCTGCGAAGACACTCCAAATGCGACGTTACAATTCCCATTCCCTTCTCCCTCGGCAAGCACCTTCCTCGGCGGCGACAGTGGTGATGTGGACCTCAGCGTTGGGCTCGAGTCGCTGAATTTCCGCTTGTTGCTCTGCTGCTGCTGCTTCATCTCCTGGTTCTGCAGTAGTTGCTGCTGTCTGTCCTTCTCTTTGATGGCAGCCTCCTTCGCCGCCTTCTTCCTGGCCTTCGCCTCGGGGCTGATACTTAGCCGTTCGTCGACAACCCTCGCCTGGTCTACCAGGCTATTATATCCCAGTGCCTCGCAAACCGCCACATAGTTCGGCGCCGTATGCATCTTCTTCAACAGCGGCTCCCGCCCAGGTATCAGTATGTTGAGCTGGTACTTCGTGTTTCCGAACTTATTATCCACCTCCATCGCAAATCGTAGGTAGTGTTCCACCAGCTCCCTCCAGTCAGCCATACCGCCATGCTCCGCGGCACGGAAACAGCTCGAGTTCCTCTCGGCGGCAGTTGCGATCATGGCTCCGTCAGCACCATATTCCCGCGCCAGCTGCATGCCCTCGTCGCGGCCTGCAACGTCTCCGTTGATCAAGCACGCGACTCCGTGCATGTGGCACACGTCAACAATCATCTTCAGCTGCTCGCGCTTGACCGGCTCTGTCTTCCGCATCGGCGCGGTGCGGCAGTGGATTGTCAACCCCGTAATGCCCGTCTGACACAGCGCCCTGACCAGACTCTCCGTCTCCGCAGGCGTTTCTAAGAGCCTGATCTTGACGCTCACGCCGACCTGGAACTCAGGCACGATAGACCCCACCAGAGCGCGTAAGATGGCGCACAGCTTATCCGGCGTCTTCAGCAGGGCGGCGCCCATGCCGCCCGACGTGCTGAAGGGCTTCGGGCAGCCGGCATTGACGTCTATACCCGCTACGTCAGCGGCAACGAGGCGGGCGGCAGCAACGGCGCGGTCGGGATCGGAGGTGCCGATCTGGAAGATCAGGCGGCCGCGCTCGCGGACCGGATCGAGGCGGTAGATGAGCTGGGGGGTCTTGTGGGCTTCTGGATTCTTCTTGCTTGGCTGCGCGTTGGGTGGCGGTTTGGTGTACTCGACCATGCCGGTTGAGGGGTTGACGCTCCGGGTCGTGCCTATCATTGCGTGGTCGACGGTCTCGGGTCCTGGATGATGGAGGAGTCAGCGCGACGGACGGGTGACTGAGAGGTTCCTAGTAGTAACTCACCCCATACTAGATCCGCGCCGTAGTGCAGGGCTAGCAACCGGGAGGGCAGCTCGCCAGACCGAACCATTGGGGCGAGGACGACTTTGCCCCGGTAGTCGACGCCATTCGCGGGGATAGGCACCTTCAACTTCACGGTCGCAGCCGCTGCCCCCTCGGAGGCCGTCATGATGGATCGAACTGTGACGCGAGCAAAGCCAATTGACCTCCCAAACATGGCATGTAGAAAGCAAACCACGGAATATGGCCAGCGGGCGCAAAAAGACAACCGGAGCAGAGTCGGTCGGTCGGTTGGCTGGTGAGATACGGCAAAATAATTGTTTATCGGACCGTCATCTTTATCGTGGCTTATCGTTATCGCCGACACTTCCACAGTGGCGACAGGACCCGACAAAGTGGAATCAACGCCATTCTCGAGATGCCGGCATGCTAGATCTCCCTCTGTGAAGATGAAACGGTCAACCCCTCTATTCGTTGATTACCTCAGCCATCTTTAAGGAATGCGTTCTTAAGACTCTGGAAGCCCAGCAGACAATAAATTCTGCAGCGAACCGTTGTTCTAGGCTCGCCGGTAGATGCTTTTAGCGGGTCGGCCAAGACCGCTTTCGAGCAATGTTCTGGACCCCTTCCCCGTGCCCCGCCAACAGTTAGCACCAAATCACGCCGCGGCGCACTGCGGTGTTCCAGGTGGGCTCCCTGTCGATCCAGTGGCTCGATCAGACCACAACTCAATCGTATCATGCCATTTTCAAAGCTTCACTTGACAAGACTCGAATGGTCACGGCATAAGCCATGAGGCCATGGTAGGTATCCTTCACACATTTTTGAGCATCTCTTTATCTGTCACAAAGGACTTCTCCTGTCCATCCTTGCGTCTCAAGCTGGCGAGTCTGTTGCCATTCAGAATCCCAATCTGTCTTTTGCCCATCTCAGCGTTCTTCCATTTCAGTCGACGGAATGTCCAGTAGTCCGGACTAATTCCCAACTCATCGGTTTTAAACCACAATATAGGGAAAATCAACAACAGCTGAGAGTGTCTTCACACAATCAGTTTGGACCCTTACCCACTAGACGCCACTGCCAACCCTCTGGGCACATACGGGAACATTGCCTCGGAATTTAAACAGCAAGCCACTTTTCTGGTGTCACCCACCTCGCTATTGCTGCTTGGGGAACCATAAACGCGCGCCCGACTTCTCCGTTAGCCTCAGCGTGTGTGCAGCATCACTTTGCAGCTTGCTGTCGGTACACGGCATATACGCCGGGGGTAGTCACCCAGTTGATTGACACTGTGGAGGGCGAGGAAGGGCTTCCGGCTCCCATTCGTGCTCGGAGATAAAGACACGCGCCACCATTGTGATATCTGGCCACGCGAGTTGAGACTCGGCGCTTCGAGGGGTACCATGTCTCCCGCCATCATCGACACCGCCATGGACGAGAGCAGCGATGGGCGTGTCGAAGGCAGCGCCGAGTGCGTTGACCGTCTGACGCTACTGAGGAGCATGCCCGAAGCTCCCGCAGAATGTCAGGTCTGTGTCGTTGGAGCCGGGCCTGCGGGTCTGATGCTTGCCTGCAACCTGTCGCGGTGGGGTATCAAGGCCTTAGTTATCGATGACCGGGCTGATCCGACCACGGCTGGAAGGTATGGAGTCCCGGTGTTGTCTCGCGTGTGCATGAGTTCTTGCTGATGCTGACCGTCGGAAAGGGCTGATGGCTTGCAACCAAAGACTATTGAGACCTTCCGGCAGATGAGACTCGCAGACCCACTTCTGCAGAGGGGTGTTCGAGTCTACGACATCTCCTTCTGGAGGAGTACCGCAGAGGAGCCCCTGCATCGCCTGGGACGCGAGGTGCACTATCCGCCCGTGATCGATGTCTTGGACCCCTACATCCTGCTGGTGCACCAGGGCATGGTCGAGAGCCTCTTCATCGAAGACATGAGGAAGCGAGGCGTCGAGGTGCGGAGAAACACCGCCTTCGACTCGTACAGCGTGTGCGACGAGAAGAAGGTCGCGCCCATCCAGATCAACTGCCGCGTGAACGTCAACCAGGACAGGAAGTCTATTCTCACCCAATACTTGGTAGGCTGCGACGGCGCGCACTCCAAAGTTCGAAAGAGCATACCCGAGGCGAAGCCAGTCGGCATGTCCCAGTCGGCAGTCTGGGGTGTCCTCGACGGTGAGCTGATAACAGACTTCCCGGACATCTGGTCCAAGACACTCGTCTTCTCGCAGGAATACGGCTCTATTCTCATCATCCCGCGAGAGCGGAACATGACGCGATTTTACATTGAGCTGAAGAGCGGACCAAAGGGCGACAAGCGCGAGCTGGGCCAGGACTTTGTGATGCGGCGCGCCAAGCAGATCATGGCGCCGTTCAAGGTGGACTGGAAATATATCGAGTGGTTCGGCCGCTACCAGATCGGTCAGAGAGTTGCGGGACGATTCTGCGACAGCCACCACAGGGCCTTTCTGGCCGGAGATGCGAGCCACACGCACTCGCCCAAGGCCGCGCAGGGCATGAACACGTCGATGCACGACTCGTGGAACCTTGCCTGGAAACTGAACCTCGCCGTTAGGGGGCTGGCCAAACCCCCCCTTCTCGAGAGCTACGAGGGTGAGCGGCGCAAGATTGCGCTTGATCTGGTCAACTTCGACTACGAGCATGCCAACCAGATCGCGGGGGGTGACGCTGTTGCGTTGGCGGAGAACTTCAAGACGAACGTCCGCTTCATCTCGGGCATCGGCGCAGAATACGGCGAGAACGCCATCAACATGGCCGAGAGCGGCAGCTGGGTGATGGGCGAGGCCAAACCGGGCTGTCTTCTGCCGCCGGCCAAGGTAACACGCTATCTGGATTCAAATCCGGTGGATATCCAGCTCGACATACCCATGCTGGGCCAGTTCCGTATTTTCCTGCTCATGTGGGACGTCCATCAGTCGAGGGTGTTTCTTGAGACATTCTGCCAGGCCATCGCGAAGCCCGAGAGTCTGGTCAACCAGCTCTCTGCTGCTGCTGGGCTGTCGTATGCCGCGCAGCCGAGGTTGCCGGCGCCAGAGGATCTTTATCTTCGGCCCGAGAGGTACACGGCCGTCAGCCACCTGTTCACTTTTGGATTGATTAGTGAGTCTCACATGCATGCACCTCTGTCAACTTGATGGCTTGGCTAACCTTCACCCTCAGCAACGATGCCCAAGAGCGAGATCGAGATCTCGGACCTGCCTGCCTTGCTACAGGATAGCAGGTGGACCTTCTACCTCGACGACATCCCGGAGCAGGACACTCGTGGCTCGCTATGCACCAACAAGTGGCTAGGCAGTCTGGGGCCCGGCGAGGTGGCCATTGTGAATGTTCGCCCGGACGGCTACGTAGGATCTATAGGGAGGTGGGACTCAAGTGTTGATGACTCGGGCGACGAGGCAGCCAAGTGGCTGGATACCTATTATGACCGGTTCTTGCAGGTTCCAACGGCGAGTTAGGGGCTGGACGGGCTGGACGAGCCAGACGGGCCTCGTGATGAGCTCCTGGTCAATAATGCGTGAGTGATTGCAGCACGGGAATCAGAGGTCGAGGTGCTGGAGGCAGACTACCTAGTATCTCGCATTTTTCGGCAGCGGTTTCGGTGGCTTGCTTTGGCGCTACATGGCGTTGCAGCGAGGTTATACCTGTATACACGATGGTCATTTACGTCTGCTCTTGGCTTCGACGGCGGTCCCTTTGATCCCATGACGTGTGTGGAGCATATCGAGACGAACCTTGCGACACTGGGGACAGATGCGCTGGAGGGGGCGTCGGCAGTTGCCCCTGGTCCGTCGGCAGTTGCCCCTGGTCCGTCAAGAATCCATGGAGTCTCTTGGAGGTTCTTCTAGCCTGAACGACCTCTCTGAAAGATAGGTTGGCGAGGATACAGACCGAGGATTCCGCCGGGAGACCAAGCAGAGGCTTGCTTGGCGGTCGATTCTGACTGTATACCTCCCCGCTTCGGCAATAGATGAGGAGATAAGTTCGTTGCTGTTGGGGGCTAGAATTGACCCATGCTTTTGAAGTGACCGCGTGTGGAGACATGTCGTCTTAAAGCGTGGGCCCATATACAGGAATAGGCAGTCGTCGTTGATGAGGCTATATGTTCGTGACAACCATCTTTGGCGGGGGATACTAGATCAGTCACGCCCTTGGCGTCTTTGCTGCTACCTACCTCTTGCTCCTAGGGCTAGACTAAGGTCGGTAGATGTCGCTCATCATGGGGACCGTCATTGCCTCATCTGAACATTGGCTATTCGCGTCCTTCAAGCACATCTGCTGGGGAATGCAAGGCAACGTAAGGCAGTCGAAGAAAAGCCGACCACGCCTCTTTCCATCACAATTGGACAGAAGGGGGAAATTCCCTACAGGCAGGTACGTTACCTGTTTATACATGTAGGCTTATATGCAAGGAGACTCCATATTTGTAGCCTCTTAGACTTAAAGGGAATCCTTCCCTGAGGTCGGGTGTGATGGATGGACGCCACCAAGACTTCCCGTTGTCGGGAACATCGGCCTCTTGACTACGTACTGTGGCCACTCTGACATCAGCAGCTCCACTGGCCTCTCGCAAACAAATCTTCTACATCTACCTGCGCCTCGAGTCGCTCAGACTCAATAACGCCTCCTCGCAATAACCTATTGACTGGCAACAGAACCCCGGGAACTTCATCAGGTGGGGTGCAAGATGGTTCTAACGGTGCCACCCGTGGCTCCAAACAGAGGAGATGCGGCGTCGCAGTCACAGTCGATGCTCTACAAGGTATGTATTCGAACCCCAAATACAATAGCCCTTCGATTCTGATGGAACGGTAGGCGGTCGTGACACCGGTCATCTTTGTTACTTTCCTCGTCTCGCTGGTCTTGGTGGATCTGCGATATTCGGTTGAGCGCTCTCACCTTCACCCCGACGACTATTCTAGCCGTCTTCCGCATTGGCTTCATCGCATCATCTACCGCTACCAACCCTACCAATACGTCCGTCTCGACAAGAACGGTAATCCGACCGGACAGCGCGCCTATGATGGATTCTACCACAGCAAGCAGCGCAAATTGATGAAAATGGAGGTTGACGATGCTTTCCAGATCCGCCGAACAGTCCTCTTCGTCATGGGTCTCTTGATCATGCTGGCTGTCTGGGGTCTGTGGCATCTCTCGGCGTGGGTGCTCAGACTTGCGAGGTACCGGTGACGGAGTTGGATCCCTCTCCCTGGTCGGACAAATCTGATACCGTTTTAAATATCTTCAGACCGACCGTGAACAAGGGAAAGGCTATTCCTTATCTAGGGATCTGTCTCGTGTTTGCTAGCCCGTAGGCGCATCAAAGCCTCACGTACCCGAGGCAACGGTCGCGTCCGCATCCTTTCTGGACATTTCGACCGACACGGGCGTGTCTGTCTTGACCACGGGCCCGGGTCCATCAACGCAAGCGGGTCTCCTCCAGACATACTCCATAGTCTTCAGCTCCGGTCCGTAGATGGCAGGGTCTCCCTGATAGTCACCAACCTCGACGAAGCCGGCTTTCTCGTACATCCGCCTGGCTACCGTCAATTGTCTAGCCGTCCGCAGTCTCACTTCCTTGAATCCGGCCTTGTCGACAAATCTCATGGCTTCATCCATCAGCTTTCTGCCTAGCCCATGGCCACGCGCCCCGTCATCTAGTATGAACCCTCGAAGGCGGCCGACACCCTTGCCGATTCTCTCGCCGTCGATCCAGATCGTGCCCACGATCCGGCCTTGTGCCTGACCTGGAGGAGTAGTAGCGCCAGGCACTCTCTCCAGTGCGGCCCAGACTCCGTTCAGCGGGTTTTGGATTCTCTTGCACAGATCTCCGAAATCCCTCGCAAGGTCAGCCTCGAACCCTGCACCACATTTGGCTATACGCCCATAGTAGACGATGTGCATCTCGAGGCAACGGGCCAGAATGCCGTGGCGGTAGCCAGGAGTCACTGTGAAGGTAGATGCGCCCACAGCTCCACGCGGATGCTCCCCCCGGGAGCTCTGTGCGCAGTCCTCCGGAAGCGCTTGTCGCCCAGCCTGGAGTGCAGCGGTATAGAGTCTGAAGGCCTCGGTGATCTTGTCCCCGGCATTGGGCGGCGCAGCAGCGAGAGCTCGGGTCACCTGGTCGCGGGAATAGGCATTGATAGCCGCCAGTGTCTGTCTGCCCTGGTCGGTCGGAGAGAATACCTGCTCCATATCACCAGACTCGGTAACCTGCCAGTGGTTCTCGATGTCGCCGCTGGATTGCAGCTCGGCAATGGTGTGCTCGAGCTCTCTGTCTCCGACTTTGAGGACTTGTCGAAGGGGGGCAAAGGTACGGACACCGAAGTCCCCTATCTCCACAAGGCAATGCACGGCCGCGGGTGACAGACCCGAGTCAGCCAAGGTCCGCTGGAGGAACCCCCATTCCCGGACCAGCTTACGGCTTGCGTCGCGGAGGTGAGGGACAATATCGGCCGCAGTATTAGTTGCAGAAGGCATCTTCAACCCAAGCGGTTTAAGTAGTGCCGGTGTCGGTTCGGGAATCGATTGCAGCAAACGAACGAGACTGATATCTTTTGCGCAGGTCAACGGCGGAACGCTGATATGCGCCTGGAGGATACAACCTGTCGGTCCAGGCTTGGACCGAGCATGCGGGAGCCATCGAATCAGGATTCGCCCATTTCGCGGGCACCAATTGCCGCAGCATGCTGACAGCCTGGAATCTGGCCCGGCCAGCGAGGAAGCTTCCTCGCTAACACGGTACGATCGGGAATATGCAGGCGATGAGCCACGTACCTGAGACCATAAGTAAGCGGACTGCGGGACAACTCCACGCTTCCGCCGGGTCCAAAAGTAACGGTGACTCCGTTCTGCGCGCGGCGCAGAAGGGAGCGCCGGAAAGTCGGAAACGCTAGGCGCGTTAGCCCCTTGAGAACCAACAGAATAAATAGGTAGAGCACATCACAAATGCAGGGCGTGCAAGATACGACATTAAGGAAATTCATATCCCCCGAAATACGTACCTATCTTGCAATTCGTCCCTCAGTCGGGGGTCGGGGTCGGGGGCGCTGATGGCGCCGCGACCCGTGCCTGAAGCAAACAGTTCCTGCAATCAACTAAATCTACCATTGTTCTTCGACACCCCTGCTGTCGGTTGGTTCGTTCATACTTATTACTTCACAGGCCAATCACTATCTTGAACACTCAAACGTCATCAAGGCCAGCCAGCCGTAACTGGCGTTTATAATAATAGCGCGCAGTGTCGTCGTTGTCAGGGTCTAAAGCCCGTCCATTTATGGTTGTGGCACCTAGCCTACCAACGAGAGCACCGCGACACCTCGTTTTGTATCATGGGGCTCCCTTGGCGTGCCTTGACGGTCGTATCTCTCGTCTATGCCTGTGTCGCATCTAGGAGATCAGCCCTCGGTTTTGTGGGCAGCTTCCTGTCAGCATCAGTCGTACAGTGCTTTTGTTACACACTATGGAAGATGATACTATACCCGAAGCTCTTCTCGCCACTCCGGGGTCTGCCAGAGCCTTCAAACAACACTTGGTTCATGGGTCAATGGCATAAACTCGTGCACGAGAACCCGGGAGCACCAATGCTCGAGTGGTAAGCCGAACGTTCGGTACTGAATGTCTGTGTCGAGCCTTGCCTATTGATTCACATATAGGGTCAACTCGATTCCCAACGACGGCCTCATCAGGTTCTTGAGCATCTGTAATCAAGAGCGTCTGTTGCCCACGTCGGCCCAGGCGCTCAGAGAGATTCTTGTCACAAAGGCATATGACTTTACGAAGCCGGGCGAGTTCATCACGGGTCTCGGACGCATTCTCGGTATTGGTCTTTTTCTCGCTGAGGGAGACGAGCACAAGCACCAGCGCCGTATTATGCTCCCGGCCTTCGCATTCCGGCACGTCAAAGACCTCGTTCCTACTTTCTGGGATATGGCTCGTGAAGGTGCACTGTTCATGGCGGAAAGAGCCCTCGCGGATGCCGCAAAGGCCCGCACCCTGGATGAGGATAAATTGGCGCCGAACACAGGTCTGCTGGAAGTCCGGGACTGGGCCTCTAGGATGACTTTAGACATAATCGGCGCCACGGGCCTAGGCCGCGACTTCGGGGCCACCAAGGACCCAGACAACCAGCTAGCGAAGACCTACGGGCTCCTCACCGAGTCCACGACCGGGGCCCGGATCTTAGCCGCGCTCCAGCTCATCATGCCGGGCTGGATCGTCAACTTGCTGCCCGTCGAGCGCAACTTGACCGTGCAGGAGGCGTCTAAGGCTGTGCGCGCCGTGTGCCGCGAGCTCATCGCCGAGAAGAAGCAGAAGCTCGCCAACAAGACGCTCGACGACCTCGACATCCTGTCCGTGGCTCTCGAATCGGGCGGCTTCACAGACGAAGAGCTCGTCAACCAGCTCATGACGTTCCTGGCTGCGGGTCACGAGACGACGGCCATGGCCATGACCTGGACTGTCTACGCGCTATGTCTGCATCCCGAGGTTCAACAGCGCCTCCGCGAGGAGGTCCATTCCCGCCTGCCCTCCCTGGACGACCCGTCCGCCACCGTGTCGGCGCTCGACATCGACCACATGCCCTACCTCAACGCCGTCTGCAACGAGTCCCTCCGGTTCTACCCCCCGGCCCCGGTGTCGGCCCGTGTCTCGGCCGTGGACACGACCATTTGTGACCAGCACGTGCCCAAAGGGACGAGGATCATGCTCGTGCCCCAGGCCATCAACCGGTCGCAGGCGCTCTGGGGCCCGGACGCCGGGATGTTCAAGCCGGAGAGATGGCTACCTTACTTTGAGGGCGATAAGGGCGCCGCCTCTGGCCACGCCGAAAGTAACTATGCTTTCCTTACGTTCTTTCACGGGCCGAGGAGCTGCATCGGGCAGGGTTTTGCGAAGGCGGAGTTTGCGTGTTTGCTGGCTGCCTGGGTGGGCAGGTTCAGGTTTGAGCTGAAGAACGAGGAAGAGTATGACGAGACCAAGATGAAGGTTAAAGGGGTCATTACGGCGAGGCCGAAGAACGGGCTGTGGGTTAAGGCTACAGTGTTGGACGGATGGTGATTGTCTATGACTGTGTAGTTTCTTAGGAGGCGCCTTCATGGTGAGTTTCAAGCAAGCCTAGTCTGCCATTCGGCATTGGGGCATTGGTGCGTTTCGATAGTCGGTTTTTCGATCCGGTGCCATCTCCCTCCATGATCACCAGTTCCCGTCTGAAACAAGCCAAAAAGTGCCCTTACATGCCGATCCAATATCCGCCATTTAAGACAACCAGCCGCCGCAATAAGGAACTAGCGCTGGTAGCGGTAACTTATCTGCCATGCCTTTGATTCCCCCGCGTCGATACTCTCAATATCATGCGAACGCTGGATCCGTGCCCTCGCTTCCATGCAAAGCAAATCATGGACGGGCGGGAAGCGCAAGACACAAGACGGGAAGGGAGGTTCAGCGAAGGTCCGCTTATCAGCGGGATGGCAACGGATGGAACGGGACCGGTTTGACTCCTGCA
This sequence comes from Coniochaeta hoffmannii, assembly GCA_030052785.1. NCBI lineage: Eukaryota > Fungi > Ascomycota > Sordariomycetes > Coniochaetales > Coniochaetaceae > Coniochaeta > Coniochaeta hoffmannii. The sequence goes on from JANBVN010000023.1 coordinate 76,660, forward strand.
TTGCGCACAGCGGGAAGCGGGAAAAGAACAGAAAGAGGTACCAATAGTAAGTATCACCAACAAAAGAAGGCAAACAGCTATCGAGGTTGAAAGGTCGCCAACCGCAAGGGAAGTTCGCGGAAGGACCACGGGCTGTCACACAATGACAGGAGGGTACGTATCCCGGTTTCGTTTCATTATCACTTACGTTATAGACGGGGGACGACCCGAGCGCAAACACTTCGACGCGCGGGCAAGGCGGGGTGGTTCGCATGGCCAGTGTAGGAAGTAGGGAGGTCATCGTCTGTTGTTGGTGGTTGAAAAGGTACTGGCCGAGTCTGTATGCAAGGGATATGTTTGTATCCGATCTACGTCTCGGCATCGGATGAGGTCGAGCTTGAAGTGAGACACTGTCTCGAATAGCGACTACCCGATATAGATCAGCAGGGTATACCGTAGGAGGGGTGGTCTGGAGCAGGGGAAGAGGGAAGGCAGTGGTGAGAAGCATGGAGCAGTCAGGTTGACATCAACAGTGAAGTGGTCACGATAGTACCGCCCCCCGGAGAGAGTTCGTCAAAATGAGTTATCTGATAGTGCTTAAGGGCCTCGTCGTAGAATATGAACAAGAATAAGAACAGCCTTCAAGCGCCTGACGCTGAGGCAGTATGGGGATATCATAACCAAAACCTATCGAGACAAATCCGAGGCCATATTCTATGGCCCTTTCAACTCCACTGCACCCTGTAGCCTAGACATGGGGAAACCAGTTGACCAAGAGCCGCCATCAAGTCATCCAACGAGAAAGATAGAAGAAGCACAGAGCTTCAATAGCAATCATCTCCACGTCCCGTGGATCTTGGACCGTCTACTACTCCTCTTCAAGCCGACGTCGCCGTTGATCATTAGACTCTTCCACCTCCTTCCGAGACTGCTGCGGTCCTTGCCCAGACTCCGCGCGCAGTCTTGCCAGTCTGATTTGGTGAGCTTCAGCTTCTCGAGCACCAGCTCTACCAAGATCCTGTCATCTTCTGTGCTCCACTTCTCGCCGTCGGCTTCCACCACGACGTCGCTACCCTCTATTTGCGGCTCGCTGCCCTCGCCAAAGAGGCCGCCGCTGTTGGCGTGGAGTGTGTGAAAGTCTGACCGCTCCAGACCCAGCGGTATGACCTCGGGTGCAATGCGCGCGCGCTTGGGTGTCGCCGGACGCGCAGGCTCTTCAGCACTCTCCGTCTCGGCAAGTTCGCTGCCAACGACATCAACGTCACTCTCCGCGTCCTCATCATCGCGGCCCATGTCGTCGTCGGCGCCGCGACGGCGCTTATTGGGGCCGCGTGCGGGCGCGGACCGCTTGACGACCTTCTTGCGCGCCCTGACAGGGTTGTCTGTGCTAATGCCGAGACCCGCGGTGGTATCGCATGTCCTGTGGGAGCGCAGGCGCAACTTCATTGGCGAAGGCGTGTGAGCCATAGGGGGTGTCGGGAGCTGAGAGTGTGCCATTGGAGGTGTGGTTGGACCGGAGAGTGGGAGCGGCGTGGGGGCTGCGAGGAGTGCCTGGAGGGAGCGGCATGTGCTGAATATGTTGTCGATGGCATTGTGCGCGGACAGCTGCGGTGGGCTGGCTGGCGGGGAGGCGAAGAGGGCGGACTGGAGCCGGGTATGTCGTGGCTGCGACGAATGTGACGAGTGCGACGAGTCGCAAGCCAGCGCCGACGGGAGCAGCATGGTCGTAAACAGCAAAAAGCGAAGGTTGCCCCTTGAGCCGAGAGGTCTGTATATTGTGGGTGATGACACAGGCGCTGGCCTTCGTCAGTCGGCGCAAGACTGGTCGTTGTGTTGTGGTGATTGTTCGGTGATCTGGAGGCTATGCGACCCAAACCAAATGTTCACCGAGATGCGCGCAAAGCGCAAAAGGTGTATCCGGGTTGCGAAATAGGCGGTCGCAAGCCCGTACGAAGCGAGCAGTCGTTGATAGCTAATCTGGCTCTTGCTGTATTCACACAGGCTGTTCGAAAAGCGCCGCCCGCAGGTTTGGTCGTTTGCGACGGCTCCAGGAGAACTGTTTCGGTAGGTGGTGAGGGTTGAGGTGTGTGCTCAGAGGAAAGCCGGGAGTCTGGAATGCTGGAATCAATGACTGGGAAGATGCTGTGGGTTGGGGGGGGGGGGTGCTCGAAGAATTAATGCGCCAAATAAGGGTACGTCCCTGTGCGGTCGCTAGACTACAGAAAGGGCATGGGGCCAGTAAAAGCTCAGGTCAGGTCCCACATGACAAACCAAACCCCTTGGCCCAGTCTTTCCAGGTTGCTCTTTCCCTCACTGAGACACCCCTGGTGGCCTCCAGACGTTGTGATTGGCTTGTGGCAGGAAGTTATGACCCTCCCGGCACGCTAGAACTCCCTCTGCTGCAAGCACTTTACGCCAGGGCTCGTGCGCATCTTGTGCCTTGCGTTGGTCGTCTCGCTGGTGATGGATATCATCAGTGTGCCCTTCAAGGGGCTTGAGAGGGCTGGTGTTCCCTTTGCTTAGTCTAGGGATGGGAATCCGTTTCTGTCGTCACTATGGAAACCCCTTACAACACACTTCAACAGGTTCAGACTGATTGCATCCGGATAAAATGAGGGAGCAACATACTCCAGAGAGGGATGGTTCGAGCACTTCCGTTGCCGTCTTGACTCACGAAGACACCCCCTTCCTTACTCGTGCCAACTTCGCATCTGGTGTGATCACAGCGACGGACAGAAGTTCAGAGATAACGGGGCTGAATTATTGCTCAAGTACGTACTTCGTTCGGCTGGCTCGGATAGCGGGCTGGCCGGTAGATATCCCAGACAATAAGAAGTCGTTGGGCCTGGTTGGCAGCGATGCAGTGTTACCGGACATACATAGAAAGAAGCCTTTCCAACAATGGTGTCTTCTCTGCGAACTACACGTAGAACTCCAGTTCTTCGATCAGGGACACAGTTGTCGATCTCCCTTTCCGATGTTGCCTGCCCCTCCCTTCTGACGGCTCTCGACGGTGACGTCGATGGCTGACGCTTCCAGGTCTCCGGAGGACCATGTCAGACATCCATTGCCTAGACACAGATCGCCGATGGCTTCCTCACAAAGGGAGTGAAGGTGAAGGGCGCGGACTCCGGGAATCGGCTGGCTACAGCTTTAGGAAGTCCATCTCGATGCGATAAGGTACGCAGCCATGAGACCAACCGGGTATCCCTGGACCCTATGTGTCTGCCCTTCTATTGTTTGGGGCAAAGACACACATGGCGCCATAGATTGTGAAGGCGGAGATGCTGCCTGCGGAGAATCAGCAGGTCATCAGCAGAATTGCATCGCGATCTGCTTGCGGCGGCGTCGCACACACACAAAACGTGGTCCCCCCCCCCCCCTCTCCTTCCGCTTCCCACGAGGGAAGGCCCGCGATCTCGATTGCCGCAAGCCGAGAACTCTATTGCGAGCCCCGTAATACCAGCGTTGATGGTAAAACGGGCTCGCAGCTGCACGACGATAAGCTAAAGCGAGTATCTCTCATGCACTGCATCTTTCACCCATACTCGCGCAACATCTATACCTAGTCTAATCCTACCTCGTCTAGTCTAGACTTGAAGTCTAACCTTTCAGAGCAGCGGTGACGGCAGATTCTTGCAGACAGTGCAAAAGGAACATGCTGGCGATCCCAACTCTGCTGAGCCGTGATTGTTCGGTTCCAGAGTTGGCGGGGTCAGTCGCGTCTCAACGCGCCAGATGACGCGAAAGCAACGCGACTAAGAGCCAGGGTTTTAATTAACCATCGAGCCATTGGCCAATAAAGTATCGCCATCTGCCGGGTACAGTGCCTTTCACCAAAGCTGCAACATGGCTGATCCTTGCCACTGCCTCTGGTTTGCGGCAGGCGCACGACGAATACTTTCGTACCCATCAGTGATGCACGGTGTGAGAGCGCCACCGTATTGAACATACCTAGTGTATGCCTCGTCCGCGGTCGCTATTTGCATGTACTACGTGATAGCTCCAGCCCCTGCTGATACAAGGATGGCGCCTCGTGGCTTTGCTACAGTAGCATAGTCGTAGCCTCACCGCTTCTTGTTACCGATCTAGAACTTCAAGGATGCGAACTCATGTCTACACCTGAGCGTGACTAGCTTTTGGACACGCACGCTGAGGATAGGGCTATCTAGACATGGGTATAGAACAGGCAGCCACGATAGCAGAAGAAAATGCAGGCAAGGACATATCCATCGACACCCACCATATTCAGACCTTATCTTTTCCAATCATCTCAACCAACTTCTCCCGCTCAGCACTCCTCTTAACCAGCTCCCAAAACGTGCCAGTACCATCACACCCCGCTCCTCCCCCTTCAACTTCCACCGCTTGGCCCTCCCTCTGCCTCTCCTTCTCCATTCCCCTCTTCAACAACTCCCCAGGCGTCCCCATCTCGGCCACCCGCCCGGAGTCCAGCACGAGCAGCCTGTCAAAGTCCGCCACGGTGGACAGCCGATGGGCGACGACGAGGACGGTGCAGCCCGCGAACTCGCGACGGAGCGACACCTGGATCGCGGCGTCGGTGGCGTGGTCGACGGCCGAGGTCGCCTCGTCGAGGATGATCAGCTTAGGCCTGCGCAGGAGAGCGCGGGCGAGGCACACGAGCTGACGCTGGCCTTGCGATAGGTTCGCGCCTCCCGACGTGATGGGGGCGGAGAGGTTGGTGAATACGTTGCTGTGTGTGGCTGACGGTTCCGTGGCCTCTGATGCATCTGCACTGGGTCGAGCCTGTGATGTCGGGGGATCATTGTCGCCTTCCATGACTAGGTGCACGCGCTGCAGCGCTTGGTGCAAGTCGTAGTCATCGTGGAGCCCTTCCATGTCCAGGTTGGACCGCAGGGTGCCCGAGAAGAGGAAAGGGTCTTGGGGAATAATGGCCAATCGGCTGCGGAGTTGGTCGAGCTTCAGCGTAGATATATCGATATTGTCGATCCGAACGGCTCCCTTCTTCGGCTCCATGAGCCGGAAAAGAACAGAGGCTAGAGTCGACTTGCCGGCTCCGGTCCGTCCAACCACACCGACGCGCTCCCCTGCCTCGATGGTGAAGTTCAAGTCCGTCAATACATCCGGAAGGTTGTCGGCATAGCTCGCCGTCAGATGCTCGACTTCGATACGACCCCTGGTAGGCCACGCGGCCGGCGCATCCGCTCCACCTTCGGGCTCCGTCTCGATTTCGGCGTATTCGAGCACGCGTTCCACGGCGTTGAAGCCCAGCTCCCAGGAAGTCATGGTCTGGAGCAAGCCGTTCAGCACAGCGCTGTATTGGAAAGCAAACGCCAAGGTGAAGCCGGCCAGTGCTGCGCTTGCACCTCCGACGGCGACAGCATAAGCCACCACGGTGACGAACAGTACGCCGAGCATGCCCAGACGGAAGGACAGCCACTGAGAGAGAGATATCGACGCCAGTCTTGCCTTGGAGCTGTTGTCGATGAGGTTATACATGCGGTTGATGTAGTATTCCGTCCGGCCAAAGGCTCTGATTGTCGACAAGCCGGAAAGTACTGAGCTGAACTGATCGAATACTGGAGAGTTGGAGGTAGAGTTTATGCGGTTGACTTCCCTGGCTGCGGTGATATACTTGCTGGCAACGTTGATATAGAAGAAGACAAGGATAATACCGAAGAAGATAATCCACGGCGAAATGAACAGGCTGCATTTGCGAGTTAGGAGCAGCCCCTTTGCCTCGTTGAGAGCATTGCACATACCTCGTTCCGATAATTACCACAAGGCCAATGACACTCTTATCAAATCGAGGGTCTCCCTAGCAACCCTTTGGTCAATCTGAGAGATGTCCGATGTGAACCGGTTGAGGATTCTCCCCGAGGGTATCGTGTCCGTCCACCGCAAAGGAGCCCGAAGAACAGCGTGCGTCATGCGCTGGAAGAGGACTTGCGACGCTTTGAGGCTGATTGTCAGGCTCACCACCATGTTTCCTGCCACCAAGACACCACCCAGAATATGCAACACCACGTAGAGGCCCAGCCAGAAGATGATCTCGCTGTTGGGATCACCCGTCGAGGTCTTGACAGCAACGCCGAGATAGGACTGGGGACTGCTTCCCGGATATACGCCCGCTTGGGCGTGGAGGGTTGAGGTAGAAGTTCCTTGGGATGATGCAGTCTCAGAAAGCTCTTTGAGCGCCCACGTCTCCGTGACCCCGACGAGATGAGTCACCATGAGCATTCCCACCCCAACCGTCCAATACAGAAAGCCGCCGCTGGCTTTCAAGTAGGCCTTGTATACATTCCATTTTACCATACCCGCTTCGTGCTTCTCGTCCTCGCCGTGTCTGACCTCGGCGCGCGATTGCATTTCGGCATCATGTTGTGAATACAGACCTTTTCCGTCAGCCTCGCTGCCGTCCGGGCCACCATTGGTCCCCACCCGGGCTGGCGCCTCTGTTCTGTTGCTGTTGTCCGGACAGTTGAGCAACGACGTGACGATATCCTCCATCCTCCTCGCAGACTCTACCCTGCCTTCTCGGAGTTCGATCAGATAACCTGCATGCGGTAATACAAGCTCGGGATGATGTGTAGCCAAGATCCTAGTTCTCCTGTTCGCCAGCTCACCGGTTAGGCCCTCGTCGGCAATTATTCTTCCGACATGTGAGTCAACAGCGCTCAGAACGTCGTCAAGGATGATGATTCCAGCACGCGAGTAGAGGGCACGAGCGAGGGCAAGTCGCCATCTCTGCCCCCCGCTCAATGTGACGCCTTTCGGTCCAACCTGGGTCTGCGCACCGTCCACGAGGTGCTCAATATCTTTCTCCAAGGCGCAGGCGTGCAGGACCTTCTCATAGCGGGACTCGTTGAACGGTAGACCGAAGGTTATATTCTCCTTCACGGTGCCGCTCTCTATCCAAGGAGTTTGTGACACAAACGCCATCGAAGACGGAACGATCCACTCGCAGAGTGGTATGGAATCATGAGCAGCTTCCGTGACGAGGGGTGGGCGAGGCGTGTGGACGGTGCCCGACACCAGCTTGACCTCCCCTAAGATGGCGGCAAGGAGGAGGCTTTTGCCGGAGCCAGTCTTACCACTGATCACGCTCAGCTTTTCCGCAGGAATCTCCAGCGTTATATCTCTAAGCATCGAGTGCTCCTCGGGCCGTGCACCTATTGGCTGGCTCGCATCAGCATCCTCGGCTTTCGGCCATGCCACTGTAGCCTTTTCAAAGGAAATCGCAGCTCCAGGCTCGGCGATCTGTCTCCTGTCCGCTTGAGAAAGATATTTGTCCAGTCTCTTGCAAGACGTCCCCGCCTCTAAGAGCAACATCTGCAGCATCGGCAATACCGAAAGCGAGCCAGAGACGCGATTCAGCAGGTCAAGTGACGTGAAGATGACGGACGCCTTGATATACGTCCCGTTTTGCCAGGCATAGACAGAAAACGCGACACATCCCAGGAGTACCGGGCCCAGATTCACCAGAAAGATGAGGACGCAACCCCACAGTGAAGCGGTCCGATACTTGTCCAATTCTTCCTTGCGTCGGGCGAGCATCCTCTCCTCCCAGAGCCGTTCGAGACCGGAGTACTTGATCTGGCGCATTCCTTGCAGAGCCTCGGTCAACACGTTTGCTTTGCTGTCTCTCGAAATCATCAGGCTTATAGTGACCTTGCTGTAGCTTCTCCCGAACCAAGCGGTAAAAGGTGCCGTGAGCCCAGCAGCGACAATACCGGCCAGCACACTCCTCCAGCCCATGATACGCACAAGGAAGGCACCCGCCAGGAAGAAGTTGGTGAGAGCCGACGGTATTTGGCTGTTAAACATGAAGAACATCGTGACGCGTGAGCTGTCCATCTGCATATGGTTGATTACCGACTGCCGTACTATCTTCTCCTTCAACTTCTCCGCCGAACGCGGATCCTTGATGTTATGCGAGTCGTCACCCTGGTTCGCGATTGCCGTGTCATACTGCCTCATGGCTTTCGAGAATATCAACGACTGCAGCAGAGACATTACGGGAGTGATGAGCCTGCTGGCTGTGAACCAGCTGCTCCATGTCTGGAAGCCGACAGCAACTGCCTGGCTGAACAGCAGGGCCGATGCCCATACAAACATATATGGGTCTACCATGTGCGAGTCTCCGCGGTCCTCAATCGATTGGAGGAACCTGTACAACACAAGCTGAGGAAAGAGGGACAGGACCGAGCCCGTAACCGTGAAGATCCACTGCATTGAGATCCCAGACAGATGGACCCTCAACAGCTGTCGAAACAGGCTTCCATCGCCGGAGTTGGCCATGAATCCGGCGGTCAAGTTGCGCGAACGGAGCGGGTGATGTAATACAGGGAGATCTGATATCGTCATCTGCCTCTGCCTGGCGATATCGAAGATAAGCATATTGAAGGAATAGGAGATGCGCTTGAGCAGAGACACTGTGTGCTGCTGGTCGACGAGACAGCCGTTGTGAAAGACATCTGGCCGGCGAGGGAAGCTTGCAAAGGCACAGACCACCGCCAGTGCCACGAACGATTGGACAATGCACAAGATGCTATGCACCTTTCTGTGAGTTTGGGGCGCCGTCAAGTCGTCTAGCGCCGGGTAGATATCCTTCCACGCGATGACGACCGCGAGTATCAGGGCCGAGAGCATCCCGTAGACGGCGAGACGGTATCTGGGAAGATAATGATGCTTGAGCGGGAGGCACACCGCTTGCAGACATATCAGAGACTCGGGTCTGCATGTTAGTGACGGCTTCAGGCGAGAGGCGACATGGCTGCACTCACCCATGATATAACACCAGACCAGGCCACGATGCTTGTCCAGAGCGATAGCGAAGTACGTTCTGCGAGCACTCTTGAGGAGACTGACGTTCCAATCCCAAGTAGGACACCTGAGTAGACGGCTATCCTGGGCGTCAAGTCCGAATACGCCTTGATCGATTCCTCCGTAGCCTCGCCATCTTCGTCTTCGTAGCGAGAATCAACCGGTACGTAGCCCTTGAGGGTCCCGTTTCTGCTCAGAAGGGCCTTCAGGGCAGGTAGACTGAGGAACAGGATACACGCTGTCGCACACACAGCTGTAACTCCCTGCAGAAGATGTTGGCCTGCCATTTTGGCCATATGGATAGTCAAAGAGCACTTCTTATTGACGTCCCCTGGCTGGATAATGCTGCCGGAACCTACATCTTATAAGGACACGGTACGATCGGATATTCCGCGCGTAGGATGACGAAGGTTTGGTTTGTTGCCTGGTCGTCGTGTTTCGTTCACCGAGCAGGCAGCTCGCCCCCACTTACGGTGAGAGTTGATATTGTCCCCAAGAAACTCGAGTATAGACACCATCTTTGCCATTTCCAGGGTCGCAAACACAATGGTGAGCGGTCGTTGATGAAATGTTTCGGTCTTCTTCTGTCCCTGTGGCGGACTCTTCCTTCGCTAATGGCCTGCATGCAGATGCCAACGCACATCATCCTGATCAGACGATGCGCATCAGTTTCTCCAACCGCAGCTACCTATGTATCCTCCGGCACAGTCCTCTTGAGGGTTATGGATCTCCGTGATGCACACTCAAGAAATGGCTACTGTGGGCGTGAGACTAGACTAGATAAACTTTTTGACACCAATGCGTCCGCGTGTTAGAGATAACATACGGGCAGATTCCGTCCGTCCTACGCACAACACAGGCGATCAGCTGCAGGACAGTGAGAGGTTTGTCGGCCGAACCTTAGATGCTTGAGAAACTCCCTTGTCCATGTTGCCTCCTGGTGATGTATGTGTCTCTTGTCCCATTCTTCTTGCTGGAGGAAACTGGCCGCGCTTCCTCGAAACTCTTCTCCTTAGCAGACAGATATCCCAGACCCTAACCACGTCGCCCTTTCTGGCCCAGAGTATCATGACTTGATGACCTTACCAGAGGTTTCAAACTGTTGATACATTCATCGTTAAGACACCCCCTCATCGTTCACGGAGAAGCACAAGGTCCGGTGCCCCGACATCTCCTACGAGGGGCCCATCCCCGCCGTGTCCTGGAATACCTCAACTTCCTCGAGACGAGACATCTGGCGTGCATCCCACGGCCATGGACACAAACGAAGGTACCTTGCAATAACCGAAGCCATACCATCCTTCCTCGAAGCAAGCCGGCTGACACCTCCAGCCTCAGACCCGACGAAGGAGGGACCGTCCCCTATCCCGCACCCCACGATGCGAGAGGCCATCGGCCTCTTTTTGTCCACCAGCCCGAAGCTCGACCCGAACAACAACCCCAACCCAGTGCATGTCTCCCTTGCCAGACAGGGGTACCGTCTCCAATCGGCCTGGCTGCGCATCCCCGACCGGTACGGCTTCTTCTCGCCGGGGCCCGTCCAGGCACAAGAGTTCCAAGGTCGGGTCCTGGCCGACGCCTTGGCTTCGTATCTCTTGTTCGAGTCCTTGATGGCTGCTCTTGTCGTCATCTTGGTCGCCATTCTGGACCCGGCGAAGGCTGGGTTTAACCCGCTTCTTCTGGGGTCCGGTGTCCTTACGGCTCTCTCGATCCCCTGCTGGCTACAGCACTGGGTGCTGGCCTTCGCGGAATGTCGCCGGGCGGTGTGTGAGGCGGAAGTAAGACACCGCAAGGGTAAGAGACGCCTTGGGAGTACGTAATTAATCCGTAGAAGTGGTTCTTCCACCGGGGATGTCTACTGGGGACAGGGGAGAGAGGTTCTACCGTAGGAGAAGACTGTTGCTCGAAATGCTCATCACTTTTATGCCTATGCTCGTGGATGACCAGCTGTAGTGTACAAATGTTCCCGACTTCCCAAACTCCAAGCGCCAGCTTCCATGCGGAACCGATACCCTCCAATTCTCAGCTGACTCAACCGCTGACAATGGTGCCGCCGTTGCAGTGGATCGTCTGTCCACTAATACACGAGCTGTCCGACGAAGCCAGGAAGACGACGCAAGTGGCAATCTCGCTCGGCTGCGCAGGGCGGCCCATGGGTGCAGTGAACTGCTTCTGCTGCTTATCGCCCATGGTGGAGTTGATCAGGGGAGTCCATACCGGGCCGGGGGCGATGGCGTTGACGCGGATGCCCTTGCTCAACTGCTGGTTGCTCAGACCGCGCGTGAAGGATATGATAGCGCCCTTGGTAGACGTGTAGTCGAGCAGGTCGGGCCGGCCGATGTAGGCGTTGATGCTGGCGTTGTTGATGATGACGCTGCCCGGCTTCATGTGCGGCAGGGCGTATTTGGACAGGTAGAAAAAGGGGTGGATGTTGGTGCTGAAGGTGTGCAGCCATTGGTCCCTAGACACCATTGTCAGCATACCTGGGGTGCACTGGCCCGAGTCCGTGAGCGTTTGTCCAGGGTGAGATCAACTTACTCTGACAAGTCCTTGATGTCCTCGACCACCATCTGATAGCCGTGGTTGTTGAAGAGGATGTCGATCGTGCCGCCGAACGCCTTGACAGCCTCGTCGATGACCTTTTGGCAGTTCTCCCGCTTGGTCAGGTCGGTGGGGAATAGCCAGCACTTCTGGCCGATCTCCTCGACGCGCTTCTTGGTGGCCTCGGCATCCTTCTGTTCCTCTGGCAGATATGCGATGAACGAGTTTGCTCCCTCGTGGGCGAACAGCAGAGCGGTAGCCCGGCCGATGCCCGAGTCTCCTCCCGTGATGATGGCGTTCTTGCCCTCGAGCTTCCCGGCAGCCTGGTACATCTTGCTGCCGCCGTCACCGGTGGGAATGCGCTCGAACTCGGGCTTGGGGTCGGGCATGTTGGTCTCCTTGCCGGGGAAGTCCTGGTGCGAGACCGGGATCTCATGACCTAAAGCCTGTCAGTGGGCTTCAAATGGCCATCAAAGCACCTTGGGATACGAAGCTGCCTCACCCTGCTCGAATTGGCCTTTGTCCGTCATCCTGACTTGATTTTGTTGGTGCTGGTTGGCGTGTCTTGGTTCTTGTGGTGATGATGGTAAGAAGGGTTTGAAATTGATGTATAACTCGGTTCTAATATTTTGGAATTGGAAAATATTAAACACGCGAATCAAACCGATATTTGAAGCTTTTGAAGCTTTTGGAGCTCGACGTGATGCTCGCCATGTTGCTCCGCAGCGATGATCAACATATGACGACATACGGCAACAATGACTTCATTGGCATCGAAGCTTCCACATAATTGCGGACCAGCTGCTCCTTTCACTACTGTCAAACAGATGGGACTGTGAACCAATAGTTATGGCAGGGATATGTTTGTGGACGAGATATGGTAATCCTGCAATCGTCCAGTCGCCTGCTCGTAGAATACGTCCCACACTGACATGTGTAATCCTGCCAGAGGTGTATATATGACAGGGGCTTGGAGACGAAGGCATTTTCTTGTAATGCGCTTGTCGGTCGTCTCAAGCAAAGGGCGCGTTACCCCTATTCACACGATGCGTAAACACCTCGTCTGCTGTGTGCTCGACGATAGACGAGATACGCAGCTGGCATTCGATACTTGCATATGCTATCGAATAGGCCTACAGGATAGTGATGGCCCATCAATGCTCCAATAGCCCTTCCATTGGGCGCTCAAGTTTCCGACCCTGATAGCGAGCCTAGACATAACGCAGTCGCAAACACGCAAATCCCCCGGTAAAGTTGCAAGTCCATGATGCCCCAATCGACCTTCTGATCTGTTGTGACGGTGACTCGAGTGAGTGCTATCTAGCCGACTTGAGGTCCCTTCCAAGTCTTGTTGCCCATCTGGTCACAGCAGCCCATGGCGCCGTCGACGTTGTAGAGAATCGTATCTGAGATATGGTTGGTTAGTACCTTCGAGTGTCTCTCGTGCTGCATGGTCGAGGACCGAAGGGATAATAACGACTTACTCAGGTCGATCGAGGTCTGGGACCGGTTGGTAGCTGCCATGTTCCAGCAGTCGCAGGTCAGGCGGGCTGTAGAGTTGGAGACCTCGCAGTTGAAGCACGAGCTCGAATACGAGCCACTGTTCGGGGTCAGACAACTACTCCACAGGACGTGGCGGCAGGTTGGAAGATGAAAGCATATTGCAGGACTCACGTGGCAGAAGAGACCAGCTGGCCGTCTTGGTTGGTCAAGCACTTGTTCAGGTCGATCCTACATCGGGACTCGGTTAGTGTCATGTTGAGCTTTATCATAGTACTGGCCTTTTCAGAAGCAAAGAAATTATGAAGGAGCGAAGGCGAGGCGAGGCGAGGTCGTGCCCGCTTACCAGGTCCAGTTGTATCCGAAGATCTCGGTGTTGTCGTTCAGGCAGTACATTCCCAGCGCGTGGTCAACAAACTTCAAGCCGGGGTAGGCGCACGAAGAGACGAAGTGACCCTCAGCACAAGAGTCGGTGCCGGAAGAGGAATCCTGAGTGACGGCCATCGAGATGAGGCAAGCGAAGGCGATGATGAGGTGGGTAAGGATGTTTACTGAAGGAGCCATGGCTGCTGACTGCGGAGAAGTAGCTGCCGGGATCCCGTCTACTGGATGGATGAGGGGAAGTGAGGACGATAGGTGCTCGGGACGATGTCAGCCAGAAACAATGGTTGATGGCGAAGAGAGGCGGTGAAAGTAGATGAAGTTGTTCGTGATATTTGTTGGGAAGTAATGAACGAATGAATGGAACGCGTACCGGGCTACGTGTTTACAAAGGATAAAGTTCAGGTGGGGTAGTAGGTGAGAACAAGCCGATGTGGGAAAGGACTGATGTGAGGAAGTGAAGTCGGATGGCAAGGGTCTAGTGAAGTTCAAGTCACAGGAAGTTTCGGGTGTGGAAAGAGGCACAAGGGACGACTGTGGGATGGGAATCGGCCGAGCCTCCAGATAGACTGACTACGAACTCTGTACTCGAGGGCTGGAAAATCTTCCGCGAGGCTCTCATTCCTCGAATCGACAGTCGTCTCGTTCAAAATTACACGTCCAAGTGCGGATACTACACCTATGGCAGGATTACGCATGGCAGGATTACGCATGGCAGGATTACGCATGGCAGGATTACACATGGCAGTGTGATATACACCCTACTGGCAGACGACCGGACGATTGCACGACTACCAGACGAGGAGAGGATCACCATATTTTGTCCACTCGCTAACATGTGTATTACTGCCATAGGTATAGACCTACCTTAGACACGGAGCGTCACCCCACGATCGAGAAGATATGCCACATGCAAAGGAAGATCCGAGAGCACCATGGTGCTACATGATCTTCTGGTGTATCGTGACAGACGTAGTACACTCATGAGTTTTCTTGAGCCTATCCATCTGCCGGATTGAAACATAGTACATGATGTGGCGTACAGAAGCATTGCCTCGCTGACCTAGGCCACACCGGCAGCACTAATTTCCAGCAGCATCATCATCCACCGTCACTATCCAAAGGTCCTTCCAGAGTAACTAACTGCCCCATATCATCATACTTCACCCTCCCCTCCTCAACAGCAGCCCTCATCTCCTCTCTGAGCGGGCTCTTCTCCCCAGTAACAGGATCCCATTCGAAGCCCTCGCGCATCCACATCCACCGCAGACAAGCTCTCAGTTCCTTATCTTCCGGCAGCACCCTCATCCACTCGGGCTCGAAAGCAGCACGCTCTTCCGGCGCCTCATTCCCGCCCGTCTGTGCCATCCAGTTGTTCGACTTTCCCAGGAAGATGTCGCGACAGAAGATACGCCACGAGTCAATCGCATACCTGCCTTGAGTCAGGTGGCCTATTTCCCACTCTGAGGACTTGAGCTTTGACCTTGTCCGCTTCCGTTGACCCGGTTCCTCCGCGGTAAGGACTCCGTCGTCAGCACCAGACCGATCATCTCCTCGCACGTCTCCGCTCCCTTGCCCTTCCCCGTCCTCCGCTTCCTTCTCGTCACTCCCCTCAACATCCTGTCCCCCAACCTCCTCCTCCGTACGCTGTATCGCCAACCGAGGATATCCCCGGACAACAAACCTGACCCCAGCCTCCGGCGGCCGCTCAGTCCAGATCCTCGCATACTTCCCGATAGCCGCACACCTCACAGCCGGTAGCCCCAGATGCGCGATCATGGGTACCAGCTCCGCCTCCAGGTCGGCGTCGAGAAATGCCCGGGGCGTGGGGAACCTCTCCACCACCCTGCGATAGACGGGGATGGCGGCCTTGCCCGTCGTGCGGATGAGGAAGGTCACCGCCACGAGTAGACGGAACGGGTCGTGGGAAAGCGATTCCTGCACCAGTCCGAAGCGCGGGGCCGATAGCGGCGGGAAGGGGAGGCTGGAGATGGTGCCGCGGGGTGGACGGTGTTTCTTCTTGGCGGGTGAGGGGGTGAAGAAGGGGGATGTGAAGGACCGGCTTCGTTTGAGGAGTGGTGAGTGGTAGTGTGCTGGGAAAGGGGACGACGGTGAGGGCGGCGAAGAGGCTGGTTCGTCGGCCTGTTGAAGGCCGGCGTCCTCGGGGGCGGTCTCTAGGAGTGAGCTGGGGTCGTATTCTGGCGGTGTCTTTGCCGGTGAGACTGGATGCTCCGTCACTGAGATGCTGGACCGTTCGGCCGATACTGCTACTGGAGGTTCCTGTCCACCATTTCTTCGCCGTGCCCCTTTCAGCGCACTGTCCGACTTGCTCTTCACAGCCCTCTCATCCTCCCAAAACCGCGAAGTCGTTCTCCTCGGAGCACTCTTCCTCCTTTGAATTACTGTCTTCTCCTGGTCCCCTGCAGGATCTGCGCGCTCATCCGTGGCCGCGCGTCCTGACAGCACATATGCCAAGCATGGTGCCAGCCCGGGATCTGGACGGTCTTTTCCAAGTGCGCGGGTTCTTATAGCACTCGCGCAGGCCAGCAGCATGTCCCACTCCTCCTTTCCGCGCAGGAGCGCGAGGCCGGTGATCTGTTTGAGCTCTGCATCAGGGACCTGTCCCGTCGCGATGAGAGACGCGAGGAAGTCTTGGGACTCGTCGTCCTGTATGTCGAAGCCATATAGCAGATCTGAGGCATAGTGCAGAGCTGCAAAGTTGCCGGCGGCCTTGCCAAAGTGCTCCATGATGTCCTGCGATGTCGGTTAGGGTGGATGCTCATAGCCTCTGGTGACGATGGTGGTGAAGCGGCGATGAGGGGGCGAATTGAACAATTCGGGTGAGATGAGAGATGATATGGCCTTATGGCACCGAGTTTCCGTCATTCTAGCTAGTAGCAGCAGTCAAAGACTGCCAGAGATGATAGCGAAGTGAATGTGTTACCGAGACAAGCACCGGGGAGACGAAAGTGAGTTACTAAGTCTACAGTGAGTCAAACAACGAAGGTGGCCCAAGCTCCATGGGGAGGAACTTGGCGGCATCATGGCAAAAGGACCTCAGCTTCAGGACGATGGAGGATGATCTATTACCTAGCCAACAGGAAGGGAGGTCTAAGGTGGCCTTTTTCAAGGTAAGGAATGAAAACACTTTGATTTACACTCTACCGCCCGTCGCCCGCCTGCATCGCCCCACCTGCTGCCCTTCTTCTCTTTCGTCGACGCGAAATGAAGTCAAGAACAAAGGAAGGAAGTCTTCAGGAAGCCCTAATAGTTTGGAGTATATCATACAGAGAGGCGGATCACGGCGGTTTTCCCTACCGGCCAACAACTGTCTCGTTCGCTAAGATTACAGACGGTGGTGCTGGTTCTCAGCCTTGGGCGGGTCGTACGCAATCTTCCTCGACTTCAACCAAGCCCACTTGTACCGCTTCACATAGACCGACAGGGCGAACAGGACCGAGGTGACGACCAGGACCTTGAGACCAGTGCGCTTGCGGTCGTCCATCTCGGGCTCGGCCGCCCAGTTGAGGAACTCGGTGACGTCCTTGGCCATTTGCGACGTGGTGGCCGGGGTGCCGTCCTCGTACTCGACGAGCTCGTCAAACAGCACGCGGGCCATGGCGATACCGGTGCCGGGGAAGTAAGGGTTGAAGTTGAGGCCGGACTGGACATGGGCACCCGCTGGGGGCTCGTCGGGGTAGCCGGTGAGGAGCGAGAAGATGTAGTTGCAGCCACCGTGACGGGCCTTGACGATCAGGCTGAGATCTGGGGGAAGAGCACCGTTGTTGGCAGCCCGCGCGGCCTCGTCGTTCTTGTAGGGAGCGGGCATGTAGTCGGACAGCTTTCCGGGCCGCTTCTCGATGTCGCCCTGGTCGTTGGGCTCCGTGTCGTACTCGTTCTCCTCGGCGAGGGCCTTGGCCTCATCGACCGTCAGAACCTGGCCGACAAGAGCGCGATAGGGGACTCTGCTGAGCGAGTGGCAGGCGGCGCAGACTTCCCGATAGACCTGGAAGCCGCGGCGAAGCCTGAAGAACATATATGGGTGAGCTTGAGTTGTCTTTCGCGGCTGGCAGGGAAGGAATGTTTGTGTTCCTTACGCTTGATGATCGAAAGACTTGAGGAACTGCTGGTGGACCCAGGGGTATTGGGTGGGATGGAGTCTGTCGCCGGGCGTATTAGCTTCCTGCGTCTGTATAGTGCTTCAAAGATACCATCGCATGGACGCTCTCGCGGTATATGCCGCAGAGGGCAGAGGGCAGCGCCGGCCAAGCGGAACTGCGATCTGCACCCGATGATGATACACTTTCTCATCCCAAATGTGAACTCACCCTTCCTCAGCCGGAGTCATGGCGTGGGCCGTAGGTCCATAGAGATGGTAGTACCAGGCGATCGAGCCGACGGCAACGGCGGTCGAGGCAGCGGCAGCGATGTTGAGGCGTAGAGGGGAGGCTTCGGGGTTCGGTCCTGAGCTTGAGGAAGCGGCACGCTAGAGGTAGAGAGAGAGTGTCGTGTCAGCTCATCAGTCTGGCATATAGGAAGAGTGGACAGCCGAGGTCTAGCTCCCGTGTCGACGGCAGCGGAAGTAGGTATGACGGTGGTGTTGTATTTTTTACCTTGGAAACATTAATGGCGCCATTTCTTGCGCCGGCGAAAGCGCGCGTCGAGCGCAGGCAGGACCTTGCCAACATGGTGGGCAACCTTGCCGAAGCTTGGGATAGATGTCTGATCGGAGAGGGACAAGGCAATTGACTGCCAATGCCTTTGGGTTGGAGGTCCGGGGGCGCTGGGAATCGACAAGGTGAGGTTGGAAAATCAAAGCAAACTACCAGAGACTGGTGGACCCGTCACCTCGTCCAGGGCGTCGGGCTAATCCGGCATCACCAATTGGGTGCGGTCCGACTTTTTACCCGAAGGAGCTCTCGAGAGCTGACGGACGACTCGACCAATGAGGACGCGACGATAATTAATCATTATCAAAGACGATGTCCTCCCTGCCTCGGGCGATCAACATCTTCATCCGCATCCTTGGAATCTTGAAGCCTGGTGTCTTTATGATTAGGATTGTGAGATGAAAGTCTATTTTATCTAGGTATTCCCCGGATGGTCACTCCCAATGCAAAGATTCCCGCATACTATACATTTTCCATGCCAAACTCCCTAATAAACGCCGCCCAATGGGGTCCATCCCCGATCAACAACCGTCCCCGCCGGTCTACTACGTCTTGCTCAGGCAAAAGTCCGAAGAGTATGAAGTCGAATTGCAGTACTGCCCCGGGATTGCCTCTGGCGGTAGACACTCTGCTTCAAATGCCAAAGGCAAAGCCGGGATTCGGTCCACGGGATTTATATGCAGTCCAAGGCTGACATGTCCGGCCGTTACTAGTGGAGTATTGTCAGACGTATCCGTTTTCACCCACGGTGGTGCAGGAAAACTTACCTCAGCATGTCCGTTCTGACCGCGGACCTCTCTCCGCTTCTTGACCGCATTGGCGAGTTGGTCCAGCACCGAGACAGTGTCCTCCCATCCGATGCAGGCGTCTGTAATGCTGACTCCGTACTTGAGTCCCTCCTTGCCCTCCTTGGGCACCTTCTGGTTGCCCTCGTTGATGTGGCTCTCGATCATGACGCCCATGATCGCCTCCTCGCCCTTCTCGATCTGCTCCGCGAGCACGGCGGCCACCTTGGGTTGGTTCTTGTGGTTCTTGAGCGAGTTTCCGTGGCTGCAGTCGACCATCAAGCGCTGCCTCAACCCGGCCTTCTCCAGCGCGGCCTTGGCCTCGGCGATGCTCTTGGCGTCGTAGTTGGTGCCCTTGGTGCCGCCACGGAGGATGACGAAGCAATCCTCGTTACCGACAGTGCCAACGATTGCGACCACGCCCGGCTTGGTGACAGAGAGGAAGTGGTGCGGGTGCTTGACGGCTCCGATGGCGTCAATGGCAACGCCGAGGCTCCCGTCTGTCCCGTTCTTGAAGCCGACGGGGAAGGACAGGCCGCTAGCGAGCTCACGGTGCAGCTGACTCTCTGTGGTGCGCGCTCCGACGGCTCCGACGCTGAGGAGATCGGCAAGGAACTGCGGGCTGATGGTATCGAGCATCTCGCTGGCGATGGGCATGCCCTTGCTGGTAAGGTCGACGAACAGCTGGCGGCTGAGGCGCAGGCCCTTGTTGATCTTGAAGCTGTTGTCGATGTCCGGGTCATTGATCAGGCCCTTCCAGCCGACAGTGGTGCGGGGCTTCTCGAGGTAGGAGCGCATGACTATGAGGAGCTCGCCCTTGTGCTTCTCCTTCTCCTTCAAGAGCAGGTCGCAGTACTCGAGCGCGGCCTTGGGATCGTGGATAGAGCAGGGTCCTATGATGACGAGGAGCCGATCATTTGGGTCGGTGCCGTTGACGACAGCAACGGCTTCGTCGCGGCTGGTGATGACCGTCGCCTTGGACTCGGCCGTCTGGGGGATCTCATGCTGGAGCAGGTCGGGCGGTGTCAGAGGATTGTAGCCGCGGACTGGAAACTCCAGGTTAGAGTCGCGACTAATCTAGGGCCCGCCGGCAGTGCTGCTTACTTCGCCAGTCCTCGCTGGTCGCCTTGTCACCGACGTTCTTGTTCTCGATATAGAAGCCCTGTCAAGTGGCGCCCAAAGGTCAGCAAGACCGGCACCAAACAAAAAGAAAAAAAGTGGCGTGTTGCGTCCGTTAAATCTAGACCCTTTAACTTACCGACATTTCGAACGATTTGGGGGAAGCGTAGCGACTCCAAACGTCAATTGACAACGAGAAGCACGGAACTGGCAGGATATCCAAGCCGGCGAATGCTGTTCTCCTGTGGCGAACAAAAGTGCTGGACCAAGTCGTTGCGGCGTCGGATGCACGAACTGACGAACAGCAACTGCACTTTCTTTAAGTTCTTGGAGGGGCCCTTTTTTTTGCGCCTATGACTCAATGTGGGGCGCGGGGGACGGGAGCCCGCCCTGCCCGCCTGTTTTGCTCTCCTTCGTCCGAGACTACAGGCGGCCCGGGCTCTCCACGGTTCTCACGATATCTCGCCCATCCATTGGAAGTGCAAGGTCGACATAACACACAACGTGATAGAAATAAGAGAAGTCGGCAGGTTGTACCGTAACACGCGTAGACATGCAACAACCCTCCACTGCCCTGCCATGTGGACGGGACTTACTTCGGCTGACCATTCTGGGTCTCTCCGTTTGGACCAAACAGCTGAGCACATCTGTCCACAAAGGCGCTTACAGAAGAAATCCTACATGTCTTGATCTACCTAGTCTGGACGTCTATTCTATGTCTTGAAGGCAAGTCGGCGGGACGGCAGTCGGCAGTGACTGTCTGTTGCCGCAAACAGGCGCTCGAGACAAGAAGCCATTTTTGACAGTCGACCAGTCAGTCGTCCGGCTAAGCGACCTGGGCTTTCTGTTTGCTGCTTGACGGCTTCGAGCTCCTCGCGCAAGGCAAGCATACTCGGGAAGCAGTTCCTTCAATCGACCTTCAGAGGGTGTTTGGCTTCCTCCTTGAGCTCTTCGATGCCGTTCACTTTACCATACAGCCACTTCAACGCCATGGTACTGCCAGTCATAAGACTTGCTGAGACGACGAAGAGTATGACTCGCTGCCATGTACTTATGAGATCCATGATCGGATACGGCCTCCTATATGAGGCGTCGTTAGCTGGGGATCACTTGGTCATACGAAGTGCCGGCATTACGCACCACCCGTTCTTGCTAAAGCACCATTCGATCCAGATCCAGTAGAAGAAAGCTATGCTCAGACTGAGTGCCATGGCTGGATACGCTCTTATTGTCCATGGCGGACTGAGCAGGAGCAGGTCGATCGTCAGCATGATGGCAGGCATCGCATGGAAGCCGAAGTCTGGCAGAAACGGCAACGCCACCTCAGGCGGCATGACCAGGGTCTTGTCTACCGCGGTCAGGCCCCAGTACAGTATGCTGACCAGGACTTCGAGAGGCGCCGTTCCCACCGACAGCCGGTTCTTGATTGCAAAGAGTCGAGCGCTGCCAGTGAGGTCGGCCAGGAAGCCCGTGAGGAACGTCAGGAGTGATGCTGCGAGCCCGATGATCGTGAGGAACTTAAACTGCCCGCCGTACGAGTCTGGCATCGGCCCTGGGTTCACGGTGAGGTAGCCGAAGGACGCGGAGAAGGACAGGATGCCAGCTAGATGGATAATGGCAGATAATGACCTCGAGGGCGAGGCCAGCCGTTGTCGTGCATGTCGTACCGCCATGATGCGAAGGATCAACGCAGAAGCGAACAATCAGCTTTGAAAGTAGAATAACCTCTGGGAAACGTAAGAAGACGCCTAGCTGTATCTATTATGCGGACCTTTACATGTAGAATTCAGTCGCCCTCCCCGGGTCTCATCTGGGTCCATTGCTGCAATTACATCAACGGTTCGGACGTTTGAGGTACCCGTAGCCAAGCTTCTGTCCCGAGCGGTTTAGCGCTTGATAAGCACTATCTGATTGGTTAACTCGCTCCAAATGCCCACCTGAAGGTGCAATAAACCCTGCAGACACTACATGCTTGTCAGATGGAAGCTCTGATCTTCGTCTCCGAGACGACACAGCTCGTCAATATACGCAAGAAGTCAACAACAGACAGCTGTAGGCAAGGTCTTGCCTCATGCAATAGAAGTTTGAGTCCTCTGCCGGCGCATATAACCAGTCTGGGAGCCGCAATGGCGACGACACCTGGCCAAGAGGACGAGACAAAGTCGAACAAGCGAAGCCATACCGAGTTCGCCGGTCAGGACCAAGATGGTGGGTAGTGTGCTTGAAATGCCGCGCAAAGAATACTGGACTAACGCGTCTGTCACGTAGATAGCTCTTCCGACGATGACATGGGCCCCCAGCTGCCCTCGGCGGCGCCCAAGAAGAAGCGACGAGTCCTGCCCTACGAAAAGCTGTATATCTCGGCCCTTCCAAGAGGCACTCGCTACTCCAAGTCGCTTATGCACAAGGACGCGCTGTCATACGTCACGATAACTCCTCTAACCGACTTTCTCATAACATCCTCGGTCGACGGCGTTGTCAAGTTCTGGAAGAAGGTGGCCGAGGGCATCGAGTTCGTGAAGGAGTTCAAAGCACATCTGGGCGAGATTACGTCGGTCTCTGTGAGCCAGGATGGCAGAAGCTTTGCGACGGCCGGCGCCGACAAGACAGTCAAGATCTTCGACGTCATCACGTTCGACCTGTTGGCCATGCTACAGCTCGACTACGTCCCGCGCTGTGTCTGCTGGGTCCACACCAAGGGCGCATCCCTGCCGCTTCTGGCCGTGTCCGAGGAGGAGAAGCCTGTGATACATGTATACGATGGTCGCGGCGAGAAGTTGGAACCCCTCCACACTCTCAAGGGTCTGCACCGGAGTGTCGTGAACCTGATGGCATTCAACGACAAGTTCGACTGCGTCGTATCGGCCGACGATAACGGAATGGTTGAATACTGGAGGCCAGGTGGGAGCTATGAGAAACCCGACAATGTGTTCCAGTTCAAGAGTTCAACGAACCTCTTCGACTTCAAAAAGGCGAAAACCACGCCTACGTCACTCACGATATCACCGGACGGGAAACACTTTGCTACTTTTTCGTTCCCTGACAGGAAGATCCGAATATTTGAATTCGCCAGCGGCAAGCTACTCAAAACATACGACGAGTCGCTGGCCGTGATCGAGGAGACACAGCAGGCAGGTACGGCCCTGGTCAAACTCGACAATGCCGAGGTTGGGCGGCGGCTTGCAGTTGAAAGGGAGATCGATACGCCTGCTCTGCGGAACAAGTGCAACGTTATTTTCGACGAGTCGGGGCACTTCATAGTCTTCGGGTCATATCTGGGCATAAAAGTCCTGAATACATATACGAACCAAGTGGTCAAGGTGTACGGCAAAGACGAGACTTTCAGGCCGCTGAACTTGGCCATCTACCAAGGCCAGCCGCAGAAGAAGGGCGTCACGACCGTTGCCATGGCGGCGTCAAACAACCCTCTGCTGCAGGAGTCGGAATCCCGGGATCCGATACTCGTCGCTACGGGACTGGGCAGACAGCGTTTCTACCTGTTCACCAATGAGGAGGAGATCTCCAAGTCGACCAGAGATATCCAGAACGAGAAGCCTACAACACTGGGGCAGAAGAAAGCAGAGCAGAAGAAGGTGGCCGAGACGGGTACTGCCGCCGTCATACACACCAACTACGGCGACATTCACATTCGGCTGTTCCCTGACGCGGCACCCAAGGCCGTGGAGAACTTCGTCACGCATTCAAAGAGAGGCTACTACAACAATACCATATTCCACCGCGTGATACGCAAGTTCATGATACAGGGCGGCGACCCGCTCGGAGACGGGACGGGCGGAGAGAGTATCTGGGGCCACCATTTCGAGGACGAGTTCAGCAACCTGCGACACGACAAGCCCTACACGGTGAGCATGGCGAATGCGGGCCCCAACTCCAACGGCAGTCAGTTCTTCATTACCACGGAGAGAACGGTAGGTCACCTAACAGACAACACCGTACGTGTCCATTGCGGCTAACATGCGAACCAGCCTTGGCTCGACAACAAGCACACCATCTTTGGCCGCGCCATACAGGGCTTCGACGTAATACACAAGATCGAAAATGTGAGGACGTACAAGGAGAGGCCGGAGGAGGACATCCGGATCCTCAACATCGACATCGTCTGAGTCAGCGAGCGCCGTGTTTTCAGCAGCACCACGACGATACGTCTGAGGCCGCAGCCAGTACAGCGATAGGTAACAGCGCCATGGGGCCGAGGGTGACCTTGGATTTGTCTAGTTTTTTGATGTCGTCGGCTGTCGATGCCGCGATTGGTCCGTCGGTAGACTTGGCGGTGGATCACCCGCCTACGGTCCGGCTTATCTGACCAAACCTGAATCCCGACCGGACGGCCGACTCATCGACAATGGGGAAGTGATAGCGGACCAGCTCTTCTGGCTTGCGGTGTGGTCAAATCCCGCTAATACATTATGTGATACCCAAATAACTTTGACTCCCTTTACCTGTACCCTGCAATACTTACCTCGCTGGTGTTCTGTTTTCTTATCTCGACGTTGACCACTATCGACCTTTGGCTCTGATGCCGCTTAGCGTGATTGTTGGGCTATCACTACCCCTCCTATGCTATCACAACCCCAAAGGCATAGAGACAGCATCCAGCCGAACACGATCGCGGGTCTGAACCCATCGTACTATGCCACGGCCGAAGAAGCCTGGGGCGCCGGAGCCCAAGAAGCGTAGTCGGAACGGTTGCTGGTGAGCGCTCCCGGATGGCTGCGTATGCTTGAAGGAGTGGTCGCGTTAATACATCAACCTCGTATCACAGGCCGTGTAAGAATAGAAAGGTCAAGTGCGACGAAGGACACCCACAATGCGACAAGTGAGTTCCTTAACCCGAGAGCCGGATGGCAGTTCTCTGCCCCCGTAAGCCGACGCAATAGCTAACCAGAGACCTGCATAGTTGCCAGAAAGCTCACATAGAATGCGACTACTCAGTCCGTCTAAACTGGCTAGGGGATGGCAACTACCGCCCCACGAAGAAGAAGCGACCCGACGAGATGTATGCAGATCCATCGACGCCTTCAACGTTGCAGTCCAGTACGAGTCTTTCTCATGATGGCAAGAATGAGCTCAAGCTGGACACCCGGTTCCATGCCGGAGAACCCCTCCCCCATCTCAGGAGTGCAGTCAACCCGGAACCGCGTTTACTAAGACCGGCTCACTCTGCGCCGTCGTCGGGTCTCTTTACTCCAACTATGAGCGGGGGACACCCGAGATCTTCCTCTGACGCACCTCCCCCGAGTAGCTTGGTACACAAATATCAGACCTCCATCGCTGACGGTCCGGTAATGCCTCAGGAGTCGTCGCGAGACCATGGCCCTGATCTATATGAACCGAATGCCTCTGACAGATATGGCGAGGGCCCCGCACCTAACGGAGAAACCCATAGTTCGAGGAGCACAGGCGTCGAAGGAGCATTTCCTGATACTGTAACGGACACTGCGGGCACACCACTCTCGCCGCAACCTCCTTGGAAGAAATTTCGATATGGTTTCAAGTCAGTCAACCTTGAAGGCAGCACAGAAGTGCCGCCCTGGTCTCCGTCATCCCCGTCCACTGTCGGGTCGCCCGGGGTAAGACCATGTCTGCAGTCGACCTTCTCGCTGCCTTCGGCGCCTTCGCCCATGACATCCGTGTCGACACCGAGCGGTGAGGATGAGAACCGTTGCATATCGATCAGTACACCTTATTTGCCGCTGCCTTCGGATACTCGGCGACTCTCCGTGCAGTCATTGCTTACCTCGTCTAATGAACCCTCCAGGTTGGGCGGGCGGGCCTTTTCCGGACTTGGACCATGCAACGATCATGTGCGCGCGACGACTCCCGAGACGGCTACTTTCTATGGATATGACAATGGACAGCCAGACAGGGATCTTGGCCAGAACGACGACTCAAATGCCATAGTCGGGTACTCGCCGACGGATTCCAGGGCAGGACACGGGTCCTCTTCTGACAAAACGGCGCGAGAGAGCCATCCATCTGACTTCGGCTTCGGAATGCGGGAGACGGGAAATTACTACGAGAAACGCGTCGAGGTTTGGATCTCGAAGGAGCTAGAGCCTCTTCCTCCCAAGCTCCGGCAAAACCCCATGAACCTGCTGTACTTCCACCACTTCCTCAACCACACCGCCAGGGTCCTAGTGCCGCACGATGACCCTCAGTCCAACCCCTTCCGTACCGTGCTCCCTCAGATGGCAGTCAAGCACGACAACCTCCTCAGCCTCCTCCTCGCATACTCGGCATCTCATCGAGCACGCCACCTCAGATACCCCCAACCGAGCCTGCGCATCGCCCACCTGGTCCAGGGGGTCATCGCAGACCTGCGCTCACTAGTGCAGCAGTCGATGAACAAGCCGGAAACAATCATCTCGACCGCCGACCTCGCAGCGGCCATCATGCTTGCCTCTTTAGAAATAATCTCTCCGGCCGCCATCGGCGGCTCCATCCCGTGGCACCACCACCTCAACCTCGCGCGCGAGCTGATCTCCCGCATGCCTGACGGCCTGCGGCGCGTCCAGGGACCGCCGCAAGAGCACTGCGTCCGCTCCCTCCTCTGGAGCTGGTTCGCCTACCTGGACGTCCTCGGCAGCCTCAGCGGCGGGCCCGCCACCCTCCTGACGCCCTCCTGCTACACCACCGGCGGAGGACCACTGTCCCCCGCCTTCCCCCACCCGGACCTCTCCCACCCAAACGAAGAAGACGAGGACACGGAGCGCATCGACTGCATCCTGGGCTTCACCCCGCGCTGCGTCTTCATCCTAGCGCGCATAGCCGAGCTCGCGCGGCACTGCGAGCAAGCGCGCCTGCGCTCCTCGCCGGCGTGGGGCGGGCCCGACGCCGCCACCCGCGCGGCGGCGGCCTCTCTCGAGACGGCCGCGCTCCGGAGCCTCGCGGCGCCGAGCCGGCCGTGCGGGCACGTGCACGCGGCGTCGCCGCTGAGGCGCTGGGACAGGACGCAGATGGCGGCCGCGAACAGGGCCTTCCACCACGCGGCGCTGATACACCTCCACCGCCGGGTGCTGGGCAAGAGGTCGTCGCATCCGGATGTCAGGGGCGCGGCGCAGAGTGTGCTCGAGTGTCTGGAGCATGTCGAGCGGGGGAGCAGCGCGGAGCTGTGCCTGCTGTTTCCCATGTTCACCGCTGGGTGTGAGCTTGTGGATCCGGTCGAGAGGGGGGCGATACTAGAGAGGGTTGTTAGTGTTGAGAGGACGGGGATGGTGCAGGTGAGTTCCCCGCCCTTTGTGCTCGTGCGTGCGAGATTGGGTGCTCTGCCTTGGGGAAACATCTATGTGCTGACGGAATACACAGGTTCAACGAGCGCGGAAGCTGATGGAGAAGGTGTGGGAGACAGGTCAGCCATGGGAGACTCTGGTTGATGCCGAGTTTATTGGTTGAACATTGCCGTTACTAGCCGATGCGCCATCCTAACCTGTCTGACCTGGGAAGCTCGTGTAACAATCCTCTTACACCGACAGTAAGGTGCACCGACTGATGGTACAAAAGCTTTGGATGAGAGAAGATCATCCCGGAGACGTGTGCCTCTATAGTGTATGCCACGTCCGAGACAGCTTCGGATGAGGGTCATCATGGAACCCTTTCACTGGCAGGCTCTGACAGACGGGGTGTTGTCGCCTGCCACGACAGCGAACGAAGAATCCTGACATCCGCCATTTCTACAGCACATTTGCTTCCTGCACTCATTCGCACTTTCCTTCAATAGATAAATCAACCGACTAAACTTTAACATGCCATAGGCAGAACAGCAGGCTCAACAGCACATCCGCCAGGGCTACGAACAGGTTGTTGAAGAATATTGATGGCAAAAGGGGATGGATCGCGGCGCACATTTCTGGATTCACAGCGCAGCGAGAGGGTTGCTCGGGTGGAGTGCCAGGCGCTTGG
Source organism: Coniochaeta hoffmannii (assembly GCA_030052785.1). Taxonomy (NCBI): domain Eukaryota; kingdom Fungi; phylum Ascomycota; class Sordariomycetes; order Coniochaetales; family Coniochaetaceae; genus Coniochaeta; species Coniochaeta hoffmannii. Next base: position 104,363 of record JANBVN010000023.1, read on the forward strand.
GGGACAGCGTTGAACCACGTGACTCTCCGCCCAAATCCGCATTAAAATCATTTTCGTCTGGCGCCCGCAATCTTCAACTCGACTCTACACCGAATCGAAGGATCAACTCTCGACTGTCACAGCCGTGGGCCTTGAGGCTGTACTTGTCGAATAAACAGTATCTCAATCTAAGAAGATAGAGGATGTCATGATTTAGACGATTTCTCCGCAATGAGTGGCATCTGCCATACTCTTGAAACTAACACTCCAAACCTCCAGCTTTCATCAATCGGTATGTTCCCAACCCTTTCCCTTCTTTCCCAGCACACAGGTCACACTTCCCCCTCAAATGATGAAGTACGCAGCACGTCTGCACCCTCTACTCAAATTAGGAAGAGCCGTCTTAGACCGCCCCGGGCTACTCAAAACTCCCTTGTCGCCCACCTCTTCTCTCTGCGTGTCTCTTCCCTACCTCGCCTCTTTCCGGTGCCCCTCCAATTCCTCTACAAAGCGCGGCAGGCCAATCCCTCCGTGAGGGAGCGGAGGGGTTGCTGGAGGAGGCGTGGTCGGGAGGGGTTGCTGCGCCGGAGGGGGAGAAACCGTGGCACCGGCGAGGGGGAGCTCCCTCGGCGCCGGCCGCGTCGAACCGCTCCCTTGTCCATGGCTGAAACAGGCCGACGTCTGCACCGTCATGTGCTGGCGGGATGGGGGAGTGGCGAGGCGTGTGCTGGTGTGGGGATGGTGGTGCTTAAAACTCGGGTTTCTGAAGGGCTTTGATGATGTGACCTCCGTGTGTTCTGGGATGTCTTACGCGAGGGATATGACATACAGTTTGCTAACAGCTGTCAAGTATAGGATCTTGGGTGCCTAGCTAGGGTTCGGGACTGGGATATGAATTACGAAAGCTGTGAAGAGGCGTGCTTCCGCATGGTATGAAGACTCAGTTGGGTGTGGGTTGTGCTTCAATTTGGGAGATTGTCTCTCTATGATAGTCCTAGCTCTAACGATGCCATTGCCAACATCCTTCCTGCACGTGTCCTAACCTAACTCTCACTCGTATCTGCCCGTGCCACGTCCAGAAGCAAACAATGACTTGCGAAAACGCATGAGACGGAAAGATATGCGAAAGAAACCGGTTGGTCGAGGATTCACATGCCAAAGCAAAAAGCTGAGACTGAGGAAGGAGAATGCGACGGCCAAGATAAAAGCATGAGGCAGCTCCCTCGAGCAACATAGGTCTTCATTGTCAGATTCTTCTGCACACAACACTCCGCCTCGAATTCCCCGAAATATCAGAAACAACACTCGCTCCAACGTCAATTCTTCGTCATATCATAACTTAAAACATGAGGAGGGTCTTCAGGAGAGACTTCAGACCACGGGTATCCGCCATACAGCTGCAAAAAGCAACGTTGCGGCAGTGAAGGATGTGCCATTGTTCGTTGATATTACTCCATAACGCTGAGCACGTGGGGTGAGGCGCTGGTGTAATCACATGGCCCGCTGCTGGAGAAACTGTACAAAGTCCCCCTGTGACCAGTCCATGTCCTGGATGTCATTCAGCATGTCCTGCGAGTTTGGCTGAGAGAAGCCAGCCGCCATGCTCGGTACTTCGGCTGCGAAGAGCGAGTTGTTGTACATCGGTTTCGACGTGCCACTGTCCGGGTACAAGACAAAGTCCCTGTTATCGCCCATAACTGAAAAGTCGTGGTGCTCGTCGAACCCCTCGTCGACGGCCGCCATGGACGTCGGCGTAAAGAGCATGGCATTGCCGTGCCCAATCGGCGAGATGTGCGGCGCCTGCTGTGGCTGAGCTAGCTCTGCCGCTGTGAACGGAGCGAACTGCTGCGGGAACTCCTTGTAATAGACGGCGTTGGGAATTGGAGTCGGAATCTGGACGGGGGCGGCGTAAATGTCTTCGTCCAGGGTGAAGTCGGCCCCAATGTCCTGGTAGGCTGAGTTCCGATCAGCGCCAGAGTCCGTCGACGGAGTGCCATTGTCGATGGGCGAGTAGTCCAGCTGGATGTCCTGAGGGAAGGTGCCGAAGTGAACATCACTCGGGACGTATGTCGGGAAGTCGAGGTTGCTGTACAGCCCTCCAAACGAGTGGTCATCAGGCGGCGTTGCGACTCCGATGCTATGGTCGCTTGGGGGAGTAGGCAAGTTGACGAGCTGAGGCGTTGTATGGGTGACGCTGCCCCCCGAGACGCTAGGACCTTTCTTGCCGTTCGTCTTGGTACGGACGTAGGTCCAGTTGTGCGCCTTCTCCATGTGCTGCTTGCAGTTTGACTCCCTCTTCGACTTGTAGGGGCATGGCTTGAACAAGCATTCGTACATGGGTGGTGCCGCCGAGTGTTTGTCATTGTGATGACGGTCCATCTCCTTCTCGGTCGGCCAGCCGAAGGTGTGATACTTGCAGGTTGGGACAGGGCACTTCCACGGACGAGAGTGAGTCTTTTCATGCTTGGTGAGGTCACATGGGCGTTTGAAGTCTTTGGTGCAGCCGGGGAAGCTGCACTTTTTGGGGGCGAGCTCTTCGGGGGTGGCGTTCTTCTTGCGGCGGGCCATGGAACGCATGATGGCGTCCTCATCCTCGAGCTCCGCGCTGGCAGAGCGCTTGATCCGGACAACGTCCTTGACCTCCTCCTCGACCACATCAACAGGAAGTCCAGTTGCAAGGGAGATGGCCCTGCCATTCTTCTTGACGCGAACAAGTTCGGCGTGGCGACCGTTGACAGTCATTCCGCCGTGCAGCTTGATCTCGTCAGTCCTGGCGAAGGTGTTAGCAACCTTAACAGTGCCAGATAACGGACGGGTGGAAGCATACGGGTCAACGTCCATGTCGTCTGTCTCTCCGCTCTTCTTGTTCGCGTCAGCCAGTTGTTGTGCGTATTGGCGGATCTGGTCAACCAGGTCGATAAAATAGCCTTCGGAGTACAAAGGGTCGCGAGGCCGTGTCCGTTCACGTTCGCCGAGGTACCCCACGGTGGCTTGAAGGCAGGTGATGGTGGTGAGGCAGAACTCAAGGTACAGTCTGGCGACGGTGGTCCTCTCCTTTAAGCACAGGAAACGATAAGTAACTCCCCTGGCGCCTTTGTCGTTGTAGAGTTCACTTACTGGAGCAAGTAGCAGAAGAGTCTTCTCGACATCTCTCAGGCAGACGATCTCTTTCTCCTGGATCTTCCTGGGACACTCGAGAACAAGCGGATGGAAGTCCTTGAAAGCCCGCTCTGCCAGAAGGGGTCCCAGAGTGTGCTCGTAGATGGAACTGGCCGCCTTCGCGCTGAGGCCTGGAAGGCCCGTGGAGGACGAAGAGCCAGCAGCAGCCGACCTCGTCAGGGCCGAAGACCTGACGGTAGCCCTCTGGCTCTTGTTGGAAGCACCGGCTTGCTTCTCGTGGCTGGTAGCGATGGAAGTACCGAGTCCACTGTCGGACTCATGGTGACGCGAGGCACGGCGGGTGCGAGACCGCAGGACGCGGCGCTCGAGCTGAAGTTCCTTGGACATGAGGATGGCGTCGAGGGTGTGATCCAGCAGACCGCGAGGGATAGGAAGACTGTCGTCACGGAACGAGGACGGCGGCTTCGCGGTCAACGAAGTAAGAGTCTTGTCGATGTCGCTTAGAGTAAAGGCGACTCGGCGACGGTGAGCGTCTATGACATCGTCGAGGTTGGTCTGAGACCGGCGCGGCAGTGAGGGCGGTTGGAAGTCGACGGGTTCTGGCGAGCTGGGAGATGTAGGAGAATGGAAGGTGGCGCCCTTGCGGAGGACCATGTTCGTCTTAAGTGAAAGAGCGCCAGCGTCCCGGCGAGTCACCGGAGTCCTTCGAGGGTTGCAGGACATGTTGCCGGGAGATGCGGGGTGAAACCGAGATATATGATGTAGAAGTGGGCGAGACCTGGGTCCAAGAGCAGCGTCAGTACTGTCCATTGGCGGTCGATAAGGCTGAGAGCGGACGGTTAGGTGTGAGTCACAAGTGCTATGTGTCTTCACACCGAATCCAGGATAGTGTCTCGGGGGAACAGAGGACGTGACGACACTTCCCGCCACAAGATTGGTCAATCAGACCCCAAACAGCAGAATTATCGGTGATCGAGAACGAGTCAAACCGACACGGAGCCAGCAACGAGAGATGCAATGCACTGGGGGAAAGAGATAACCAGGGGGGGGGAAACGTCTTACGTTGGCTTGGGTAGGACTCGACTCCAGAGGACAAGATCGCCCGCCCAAGGACGCACGGGTGTCTGCTGGTTCACACAAGGACTTGACGAGGCGTGAACAAGGGCGTGAGATATGCCAAAGCAGGAGAGCAGGATAGACACGAGTCGAACGAGGAAGAAGCCAGGACCAAGTGAGGTGTCCGGGACCGATATACAGGATGGATGGCAGTGCTCAAGGTCTGGGCGTGCCGGGGATGGACCGCCGTGGTTGTATGAGCCGAGAAATGCTAGAAGTGGCGGCCTCAGGGGTTAACAACAAACAGAAAAAGCAAGCGTTTGATGAAAGACGCAGAAGATGGGAAGACTCAGGACAGATCAGGAGGAAACGAGGAGACGGGGAGCGAGGAGGATGATGCTGATGAGAAATGCAGGACCCGAGCGAGCCTTCGCGGTTGCCTAAACTGCGCCGCTCAGCCTTTACGCTAAGCCTCGAATAGTTTAGTTTCGGATCCTTCGTGCACCTCGAATTGGCAAGCTACAGGGACGCGAGCTCTTGTCTGATTGGTCGACTGGACTCTTGAGTAACCGTAAGCTGCTCGGGCCATGTCACGTACCACACCGTTCAGCATGGTTTTGTTGGGAGGGCGGGGGAGGGGGGCCTCGTTTGTCATCATCCCGACTTGGGGCTCAGAACATGAGGTTTGTAGGTACGTGCTACAGTAGGGGTCGAGCGCCCATCTCATTATTCCCAAGACCCGCGAGACTGACCTTCTTCAATGGCCAGGTTAAGTATGTATTGATTCACTTTTAAACACCGAGTGCTTAAGGCAGAGTTGCTCGAGTTGAACTCCCTCGAGAGCAGTTGCAATTATATCAACAGCTTGCACTGCCTCAGCCAGCCAGTTGCCGTTGCAACTCTCCGGTACATCAACCCGTGCGAGTCGTCAATAACGTCAATCCCGTCTTCGCAACCCGCTCCGCTCCGCAGACCGAGACCTTCCGGGCAGGTGCGTCAATTGGCATCCATTGACATCGCGTGAGCCCTATCGGGCCGCAGGCGCCGCAATTAAGAGGTCTACGAAGTACGCAAACTGAAACGACCAGCTTCATCTGGCGGAGTAACGTCCCGAGGCAGACGAATTGTTTTGCAGATCTCTTCTGTTATTTACGAGACTCGGGCACGGTGCTTGACGAACCGGGAGCAGGTAGCAGTATTGTTCAAGATATGTCTACCTATTACGAATACTTCCACTCATGGTACCTTAGTGATATGGCTGGTCGTACTGTAAGAACGCGCGCCGTGTCCCGACGGTCACTTAACAAATCAAGAGATACAGTGACCTGTGGCTTGGCCTGGGTAGCGAGTGCCCCGGCGTAATCGCACATCGGATGGTATTACCGAAGTACGAGGTACCAACTTTGGATTGACTTTTATTGCTGGGCCGCAAGAAATGGAACTTGAAGAAAGCCACAGTCTTCGGTCTGGCCATGAATGGCCCCAACAACGAACCGTGACCGGCTAAGTCAGAAGAATCTCATTGGGTTGCAGCCAAGAAAGTCACCGGGGCTGAGTTTGGAGCTCGAGATAGCAAGGCCCCAGGTCCGACGATCTACTGTGTAGTGCTATTCTGTTAGTGGCTATCGAGGCTGACGGTATCCAAGACCTTTTGGAACCAAGTCCGTAATAATAAGATGCGACTGTTCTTCTGGCCGACAAGTCCAGATATCATATCACCAAACAGACAGTCCTGCCTGAGCGTCGGTGGGACACCACTGCATTGGTTTCAGTTTGTTGTCCCCACGACGTTCACGATCGCATGAGTCACTGCGATAACCCTAAAAAGGGAAGTCCTGCAGGGACAAGTCAATGCCGCCCGCCCTTCTCAACGCTGGTTCTAAAAGCAAAGACCGAAACCAACAGACATTCGGGCTCGCAACGTACGAGCCAAGAACTCGCCCTTCTTGGTTCCGATCATCCAATTCATCTGCCAGCGATCACAAGCTCGAGAGAACACGTATCCCTGCTGGCGCGTCCACCCACCGAATTGCATCATGCAACAAGCTTTCTCTCAGCCCTACAGCGCTTAATCCCACCCACATTGCGCGGAACCGTTGGCCTGTCCGCGAATGAGATCAAAGAGAAACAGGGAGCCTGAGGGTTTCTGGTAGCCTGAGCTTCGACAGGACTCTGGGCCGCGCAAAACGAAATGAATCTTGCCGACTGGCTTCGGAGTTGAATACGTACGTGTCTTTGCTCTATTGCGTTCCCCCCCTCCCCCTCTCTGGGCAAGAAGAGATACGGACCACCACTCACTGTCCCTCCTGCGTCTACGCCGCTGGGCTGCTTCGAGGCTGTCGAGTTTAGCCGTCTTCACGGGATGCGAACTCGAGCAATACGAAACTGCCAGTCTACCATGCCCCGAAATGTATTGATGTCGGACTTCTCTACTCAGACGAGGAAAACAGGGAAACGTACTGGCCATATCTTATGACCAAAATAGTCCAAGTCTAGACCCTCGCATTCGCACACCCAGATGTCACTCGCTGCACTGACATCGACTTACGAATGTGCGTTCACATGTCACTGGCCAAGAGATATCCTTTGAAGGGGTACACAATCTGGATTATGTGCTATCTTTGGCTGGCTTTATGACAAAGCATTCCACTACCAAGTACAACCGCTTTCACACTTTAGCTCCTGCTGACCGTTAGTTAGAGTCCGGGTGCCGGACAGTATCAGACATACCTCTCTACGAAGTCGAGGAACTCGTCATCCGTCATGGGTTCGCCGTAATCGTCGACAGGCTCGTGCATTTGCTCTTGCCTCTGTTTCAGCAGAGGCACCGTATGTCCTCCGTGCTGAACCACTTTGTTCTTGGAATGTACACCACCGTCAGTTACGACGCGCAGCTGAGGTAACCCTGCTACTGCCATCTGCTTTCGTTGAAGGACCATCCCGACACCGGGAACGGGTAGAGTAACCGGAGCCCGAACCCGGGCCGGAGCTGGGGCATGAACCGAACCTGTAGCTGGGTTCGAGTCTCGCGGTTTGCGGCCCGAGTACCACTCCTGGACTCTCGTCTCCGCGACTGGCGCGGGAGTTCGGCTTTGCAGTTTACTACGGCAGGGCTCTCTACCCCTGCCGGTCGCCTGCCGCGCGGACGACTTTGCCGGTGGCGGCATATACTCCTGGTACTCCGGTCCACTCAGAAGATCCATAACCTGCTTGTAGAGCGGGTTCTCGATGAAAGAGTCACCGTGGTCGCGCTGGGCCGCCCTAGCCTCCCACTCGTACCTCTCCGCCGCCTGCCGGGCCTTGGCCCTCGCCTCTTCCCTCGCCTCGGCTTCCTTGATCTTCTCCTGCCGTTGCCTGTCTCTCGCCAGCTGGTCAGCTCTCGCCCTCTCCTGCGACTGTGCGCGGAACGCTCGGACTTGCCTTGCTTGTTCCCTCCGCCGCGCTGCCTTGCAGTGCTCGCAGAATCCGGCCTGCCGGTACGGCTTGTACTCTACCTCGCAGACAACCCTCCGCTTCGGAGGCTTGACCGCGATGCAGCACCAGGTGGTCCGCTTCTGAGCCTTGGCGATCTCCCGCTCTGCTGCTAGGCATAGCTTCTTGTCGGACGCCTCGTGCCTGCACCCGTCGTAGGTTATGACGATTTCTCGACACATGTTCGTGATTGTCTGTTGTTTCCTTGCACCAAGAGCTCGTGGTGGTATGTTGGAATAATTCCTGCGTTTAAGAGTCGAGGCCGGCTCGGTGGGATGTGAGCTGCTAGGGGTGAAGGTACCAGTGTGAGGGTTACCGGAAGGTGAAGGGTGTGGCAGAGTTGTTATCCGAAAGGCATGGAACAAGTACGCCAGCTATATATCCATCCCCACGTTTTGCAGAGTCTATGTATAGGATCATTGTACCAGTCTCTTTCATACATGAACAAAGTTGTTATTCCTACTCTCCTACTCGGTCTTTACCCCTATTCCTTTGACGAGCATAGTAGTGCTCCCAACGGACAATAGCATACTTGAAAGCGCTCCAAAGGTAAGCCATATCAGTACAAGGTTCTGGATGTCATAAGGGGTCTCTTGCCTTGGGATAATGGCATTGTGGGCATAATTGTGTCAACGGCGGTCAGCCGCTGGGATGTTCTAGGACAAGCCCTTGTTTCCTCGGGGTCGACCACATTGTCATCTGCAAAAAGATTCTGAGAGAAACGGCGTTGGAGCGCCAGTGTTCGTGGACTCTAACCGAATTTTTTGGGGTACTCCCTCCCCTCCAGCTCACTTGAATGAACCAGGTGTCGAGGTTATAAGAGCGTTTCGATCCCACTTCCCAGGCACTTGTCGTTTGGAGTAGTAGCGCAAGTCGCCCTTATCAGACGAGATGCTGAATGCACTAGGCCGCCTCTTCTCGCCCAGGCAGGGGGAGACCGCCATCAACAAACCCCCTTCTACCAAGTCCTCAATCGACGACTCCTCTGTTAGCCCGGAGGATCTCAGCAACATCAAGCCTCTGAACTACCCTGTACGCACCCCTCGGCACGCACCACCCTCGGAGGGTGAAGACGTGATATGGGCATACATCAACGGAACGTCTAACGTCAGCGCCCTCGCTAACCTGAAAGCAGTCCAAGCTAAAGCCCACGGACAGGCCAAAAAGCGGCGATCCCGTGTTGCAGACCGCAAGCCATACAGTCTCGTCCCTGGCGGCCATCTGGAGACTGTAGCATGGGTATCACAGCCCAATAGTCCACAGGCACTCGCAAGGCTCTTTGCCGCCCGTGACGAGGCTGCTAGGCGAAGGAACGCTCGATTCGTCCAGGGGTTTAACCTGGTCAGGACGTTACCTGAACCTGAGCCAAGAACAGGGACAAAAACCGACGCCCCATGCCTCCCACGGTTTGACAAGGTGAGCAACGGATTTGTACCCCTGACCAGGTTGTTCTCTGAGGAGGTCAGCTTGACGAAGCCCACGCACGATATCGTTGATGGACTATCGGAGAATAATGCAGCTTCAGATAACGAGGTTGTCAAAACCAAGGGTACCCTGACCGGAAGCAGTGATCTCGACACTCCTATTGAAGGTGGAGAGACAACTCCGGTTGGCGAACCATCCGAGACACCAGAATCTGAGTCTGGCTCTGATGCCGGCTCCGACTCCTCCAATTCCTCATCTGACAGCGACGACGACGACTCTTTCGAGGAATGGGCAAGTGGTGAGGAGCAGCCCGCTGCAATCACCCGGCCGGTCCTCCCACCCCCTGGCACTCCCCTCAGCGAGATCGACGCATTCGCAGCGGCATGGTCCGAGAACGCAGCAGTCACTCAACAGTCAGCCTCCGCCCCCCCTCCAGCACCTGATCCCCCCCGGGCTACCCTACCCGATATCTATCCGATCCGACGCAAAGGTATGTACCTCTACTCCACCACAGCCGCAGACCGCAGATTCTCCTACATAAAGTCCTACCTCTGCCTGCGCGAGGACCTGAGGCCGATCAACATCCTCCTCCTCCTGGTCCACTACCGCCGCAGGGCCGCCTGCTCCGCCGCGCGCCGGAACCCGGCCTTCTTCCGCGCCGCGCAGGACATCGACTGGACGGGTATCCTCGACGAGCAGCTGCCCGCGCGCAGGGGCGACAGCACGCGGATGTACAACCGGCACGCGATCAGGACGTGGCTGCAGTACGGAGGGGGTTACGTCTTCAGTAGGACGAACAGCAGGGGCGATACCGTCTACCTGGAGGAAGACGAGGAGGACGCGCGACTGAGCTGGCCGGCATTGGTGGCGAGGGAGGACCCTAAGAAGGAGAGGAAGGAGATACGGGATGGTGAAGTTCTTATGAGGGTACATGGGTTGGACTCTATCAGGCCGCGAGAGAGGCGCAGGAAGGAGAGGCCTGGGAGGAGTAATCTGGGTTGGGTCATCACGGCACCGAAGTAATGCGGGTGAGATTCGGGGAACTCATGATTGGTACACAGGATCAAACAGGTCGAATAGGTCAAACAAGTTGAAGTAGATGTTTCCTTGATCTCGAGCATAGGGAAGAGTTTCCAGATATATGCTTAGAAATGAAGGCTTAGCCCGGAAACTTGTATCACACCATCGGTCACTATCCATTCATAGAAGCAAGCATTTAACAGGCAATTGGCGAATAACCACCATGGTATCATTTTGTTGTTGCGCTCATGCCTCCCAAAAGATGCATCGTATCGTCGCCTTCCCAATCTCCCCTGCGCAGCCGCTCAAGTTGGCGCTGAAACGAGACTGTAAACCATAATAACCCTTTCGCCTTCCCTTAGCCGATGCAAAGCCAGGCCGAAATGCAGCAATGCCGCGCCGCCCCTTAAACGCCGTATATACATGTCAATAACACCGCAGATGGCTCCCTCTCGTGTTCACGCTTCTCTGAAGACACTGAGTTTCCAGCCATCTCCGAGGTCCTTCTTAGTTTCCATCCTTCTAAATATCGTCGCATCCTCCCAGTATGGAATACGCTGGGGCGGTGATATCTCATTCCTCCAGCCCCTGTGGTCCAATAATCCGCTATGTCAGGCTAAAGTTGCAGAGGCCTCCTGTAATCATGCTGCAATGAAAGCATCGGGAGGCAGCATAGCCTGTGAACGTGTGTTAGCGTAACTGCTGTGTCAGATGAGAATGTACGCGTCTACGAACCTTCTTCTCTTCAAAGGCGACCAGTGCCTTGTCAAAATCCCACGCGACCCCCTCCAGGCACATCTGGGAGTACTCCAGCGTCATCTTGGTCCGGTTGGTGAGCTCGATGACCATCTGCTTCCGCTGCTCCTGCACGTCGATGCCCACGGCCGCGGCGAACAACGGCACCGGCGTAAACGCACGCAGCATAAGCATGTCGCTGACAACGCGGATGGCATTCCGCCCCGGCCGCCCGGGCCCGAGTACGATGGTGCGCGAGAAGCTGCGCATGCCCGTCTTTTGCGTATCCTTGTCCGCCTCCTCGAACTGGCCGTGGATCGTGATGAGAAGGCCCCCAACACCGGCTGGGCTCTGGCCTGTCGGGTCGGCGATACCGGGAATCGCGTGGCAGTCGATGATGTATTTCGTCTGGTCGACGAGATCCGGATGACGAGTGGCTGGTAACTGCTTCCACAGGTCGGAAATCGTCGCACTGCCCTCAAAGAGTCGCTGAGTCCTTGCGGCGTCGACTGTGATCCTCGACATGTTCCGAGAGAATTTGAGGTAGGGTTGCCACGCCGGGACCGGGGCGTCGGTCGGGACTTTGTTGTTAACGACCGACAGAGTGAAGCGGCTCTCTTCATCGTAAAATGTCGAGAGTAGCATCGAGCGGTCGCTGTCATACAAGGGAATGAAGGTGCGCAGGAAGGTCTCGGCAATCCCATCGGCATCGCGGAAATCAGAACCAGCTTGCGGGATAGGCTGCGGTCGTGTTGCCGCATCTCGGGCTGCAATCTCTTCTGCTGTGCGGACCTGCTCGCCGTTGAAGATCTGCAGATTGGGGAACCACTGCATGAGCTCGGTCTTGTAGTTCGGCTCCTGCGTCTCGATCGGGTTGTTGACCATGACCAGGTTCTCCAGAGACCGGAACCGCTGACGCCATCTTGTGAGTTGCCGCAGGTTCTCAATCTTGTTGTTGCTCAGATCTAGCATCTTCAGCTGTGGAAAGGCCTCGGCGAGATCAAAGACAGGTGCTATGGTGCTTAGTCCATTGTTGGCCAGAGACACCCCCTGTATAGCCTCAGCCTTTGCCTTGGCTGAGTCGAACTGCCCATCTGAGATGTAGACGAGGGCTTTGAAAGCCTTCTCGGGGGTGTTGCTGCGCTCAAAGAGTCCCATGGACACCAGGGTCGGATCTTGGCCCAGGGCGGAGAGATCAAGGACTCGGCTGTCAACGTTGTAGCGGGCAAATAGGATGGACTTGAGCTGCTCCTTGGTGCGAGCAGCCTCTTCGCTCAACTGAGCCTTCTGATGAGGCCATGGCTTGTCCGACTCGGTTATAGCGAGCTTCGCAGATGTCGGGCCGTACGTAAATCCATCCACGTGGAGGAAGTTTGGGACGTCATCTTTGCTGACTTGGATATAGAGTGTGTTTCCGTCGACGACGGACTGACTGCGAGTTAGTAAGGTTGATTAACCTTGGGGGGGCAATCAACGGCCGGGGGAGCGGGAGTTATCGTGTTTCGGGCATCGTCATCTCTGAAGGCGTTTGATACGAGTGTGGTGCTTGAACGATACTCAAGGGCGCCCCAAGGTCCGTCGATCATGTGCTGCAACATACCTTATTGATCGTGATTTGCTTTGTCTGGTTCTTGGAGGCTTTGCGCTCGAGGAAGGAGAGGAAGGGAGCCAGCCGTTTGTCCGAGTTGTCACTGAAGTCCAGACCCGTCACTGTCAATGTCGCCGTGTGCGCATATCGGGCCTTGGACGAGCTGAGAGAGACACGACCTCCCCGACCGGATGCGAGGTCGAGATCCTTTGATGCATAAGCCGCGATATTCTGGGCAGTCCGGGCCGAGGTTCTCGTAGGCTGATGGGACTTCCGGCCTCGTGCAGGGCCTCTCGGAGCTCCTGCAACCCCTCCACCTCGTGCCGGCGCATCCATGGCAATGTCGCCATCACGGTCGATCTTGGTGCGCGGAGCGGCACTGCGCTTTTGGATGCCACCTCCCCTTGTGTTGCCCCGTCCCCGAGAGCTAGTGGTCGACACGCCTGCTCGAGGTCCAGTCGGAGGAGCCATGATGACAGTCGATGTATGAGGAGATAGATGGTCGATGTTGTTTCGGGGGATCGAGTTGACGATTCAGAGTGTCGAGTTGGGAAGCTTAGGAAACTGCGAGATGGTCGAGTTCCCAAGGGCGACAAAGGGTGGAAGGCCGCGTTACTTGTGTAGAGGTGGTGAAAGCAATGCGCTGGTGAGGTGGACTGTGCCGGGTTCGTCTTGTCGAAAAGAACGTGGTGATGTGGTGAAGTTAGGTTGACAGCGAGGCCCAGGTCCAGGGACCTGAATGAAGCCCGATATCTGAAAGGGACGCCTCACTCGACGTACAAAGAACCCCAGTCAGGTAGTAAGTGAAGTCGATTCCTGGAGGGGGTCTCAAGGGACAAAGCTAGGAATAAAAGCTGTACGGTTCGACCGCAAGCAGAGACGTTCGACCGTTCCGAAGTTTCGTCAGTGCAAACAATAGCAGGTGGAGTCAATAAGCTTTCGGCGGGGTCCGGTTAGTCACGCCTCGACGCGCCTTCCACCTTACCATATGCGGCCTAAGGTAGTGCGCCTCTCAGTGGCTGCCGCCCTCTTCGTCATGTGAATTGGTGAAGGCAGCGATATGGCTTGACGCGTCTGGACGCGGTTATCTCGGGAATCTACGACGCCGCCGTAAGGGCGTAGTCAGAGTCTCCTTGCTTCTCAGCTAACAGACACATGATGTTCATCCCAGTATGGATGAATATGATGACGATATCTCCGATGGGGACCTGATGCTGGCCCTTGAACAGACTCGGAACCCTTCATTTCCACCGAAAGCGAACATAGTAGGCCTGCGCATCAAATACTCGTTCTGCAGTGTCCTAACTAACACGTGTCTTTAGGAGTTAGGGCGAGACCGGACAGTTGACTTTGATTTGGATGGCATTTTGTCAGATGCATCAGACGGATTGGAGGAGACGGGACATACTACTGTCAACCGATCCGGTGTGACGGCACCGGCATCGCGTCTTCCTCAGAGACCTCTTGGCCCAGCTCAATCCTTCCGACAAACTACGCTGTTCGGGCACACTCTCCAAGACGACAACTCCAGCCAGTCCCAGACCATTAGCAACAGGCCGTTTCGAGCGGACCTATCACCCGACCCTCCCACTCATCATGCTTTGAACCCCGAAGCACTGAAGACATGGGTTTATCCACTGAATCTGGGACCCATACGAGACTACCAGTTCAGCATCGTGAAGAGGGGCCTTTTCAATAACACTCTTGTGTGTCTCCCGACCGGTCTGGGCAAGACGTTCATTGCCGCGGCCATCATGCTGAACTTTTACCGCTGGACTCGGAATGCCAAGATTGTCTTCGTCGCCCCGACAAAACCCTTGGTCTCCCAACAGGTCGAGGCATGTCTGAACATCGCGGGTATTCCCCGATCCGAGACCACTCTTCTGACTGGAGAGACGCCGCCGGTGCTCCGCGAAGGGGCGTGGGAGAGCAAACGACTGTTCTTCATGACGCCACAGACCCTCATGAACGACTTGTCCAAGGGATACGCTGACCCCAAGTCCGTCGTCCTCCTTGTTATTGACGAGGCGCACAGAGCAACGGGTGACTACGCCTATGTCAAGGTTGTCGAGTTCCTTCGTCGATTCAACAAGAGTTTCCGGGTCATCGCACTTACCGCTACTCCTGGCTCCAAAGTCGAGGCCGTCCAACAAGTCCTGGATAGCCTGGGGATATCTCATGTCGAAGCCCGCTCGGAGGAGTCCATCGATATCAGGCAGTATGTGCATTCAAGAATGGAAGACGTTATCAGCCTGGAACCGTCAGACGAGATGTTACGGATACAAGAGCTCTTCTCCAAAGCCCTCAGGCCATTCGTAAACAAGCTCAGTCAGCAGAACATCTACTGGGGGCGGGATCCCATGAGCCTCACGACCTTCGGCCTTATGAATGCTCGGAAGGACTGGATGAACGGACCCGGCAGGAACGTTCCCCAAGGGCTAAAATGGTCTACTGTCTCGGTCTTCACAATGCTCCAGAGACTGGCGCATTCCATCAAGCTACTGAATTTCCATGGCATACAGCCATTCTATGCAAACTTGAGGGATTTCCGCACCGAGGTTGAAGATAAGGGCGGCAAGGGATCAAAGATGGAGAATCAGTTGCTCAAAGACAACAACTTTCAGGAGATGATGGGAATAATAGAGAGGTGGCTGAAAAGGGACGACTTCGTCGGTCACCCGAAACTGACCTACCTGTCCGACACTCTCCTCAACCATTTCATGGACGCCGGTCCGGGCTCGAGCACACGCGCTATCGTGTTCAGCGAGTATCGAGATAGCGCAGAGGAGATTGTTCGTGTCCTCAACACTCACAAGCCGCTGGTCAGCGCTGCCGTGTTTGTCGGCCAGGCGGATTCGAAGCGAAGCGCGGGCATGAAGCAGAAAGACCAGATCCAGACCATAGAGAGGTTCAAGTCCGGCGGCTTCAACGTCCTTGTTGCCACTTCCATTGGCGAGGAGGGTCTCGACATCGGCCAGGTCGACCTGATCGTTTGTTACGACTCCTCATCTTCTCCTATACGCATGCTGCAGCGCATGGGTCGGACGGGAAGGAAGCGGGCTGGCAAGATCGTTCTGCTGGTGATGAAAGGGAAGGAAGAAGACAAGTTCGCCGGATCGAAAGACAACTACGCGTGGATGCAAAAGGCGGTGACTGAGGGCTCCCGGTTCACCTTCCGTCATGACCTTTCGTCTCGGATTGTGCCGCGGGACATACGGCCCGAAGTGGACAAGCGGCATGTGGACATCCCCGTCGAGAATACCCAAGACAAATCCCTCCCAGAACCGAAGAAGACCGCCGCTGGGCTGAGAAAGAAGCCGGCCAAGAAGAAGTTTCACATGCCGGATGGGGCAGAAACCGGCTTCAAGTCGGTGGCTAATCTCCTGCAGCGACCTCGAGGCGCCAAAGCAGCGAAGAAGCCGGTCCCAGCGGTGAGAGAACAGCTTGCGGATGTCCCTCCTGTGGACAGCGTATGCCTTGACGAGAGCCAAGCTACGGAACTTGCTGTTGTGTACAAGTACGTCCCGTACGAGGGCGTCACTTCGACAGAGATTGCCCTTCCCGACTTCACTAAATACCCACATTCTCAACGAAGCCTGCGACCCACGGTGAATCTGGAGCATGGTGCACATACAAAGAGGTGCGTACGGTTGTTTAGGCTCTTGGGGAAGTCTCAGGATTTGGATGATAGATTCGTCCAACCCTACGGCGACCATGACGAGGGGGAGTGGAAACGCCTACCTGTGCCGCCGTTTGCGCCCGACGAAAGACCTCGCAGCATGTCTGATGTTTTACATGGCGAAGAAATGCAAGATAGGGGTGGAAGCGGTGCTCCTGCGCGGCGCAGAAAAGACGTGCCAACCAAAAAGCAACGCAAGCAGAGCGTTTCTGTCTTCATCGACAGTGAAGGCGACGATGATGATGAGGAGGAGGAAGCAGAATCGGAGGACGAAGGACCGGACCACAGACCGGCACCCCCACCCCGTGGCAGTGGTTTAGGACGTGCTGGAGCCCATGCGACTAGAGGAAGAAAAGGTAAACGGGGAGGCACTCGGCTCAAGAGGAAAGGAGACGACTTTGAAGATGTCGGAGACGACTGCGAACGCACGAGCGACATCAACGACACAGATGGATCCGACAGCGGAGCCGATTTGGATGATTTTATCGTCGGCGATGATCAAATCATCTCGAGCATACCGTCCAGTCTGCCGAGTTTTCAGTCGACAGCACTCACATCCCGGTCCCCGCAGTCGAGACTCGCCTCCTCCACAGGCAAAAGGCGACCGCCGACGGAAGATGCTCTATCTGCTGGCTGGACGGACTTGACGGCAACGCAGGATAGCATCGGAGAGTTGCCGGACTTGGAAGAGCTGCTGAGCAGGAATGGCGGTGGTAAGGCGGCCAAGCGCAAGACGTCGCCCGCCGCTATAAGTGACGAGGAGGCGCCAACGGTTGAGGATGATGATGACGAAGATGTCGTACGGAAGCCTGTAGCTGCGAAAAGGCGCCGTGTCGTGGCTGACAGCGACGATGAGTGAGTGGGTGAGTGGACGTAGCCACCGAGATGGTTACAACTTGCGCTTACCCATGTGTAACCGCCGCGAGAAGTTGGCCATCACATGGATGGTATACGAAGGGCGGTATGGTCTATGTTCTCGACTGTCGCTCGTGGTGTTACACATCATTCTAGGGTAGCTTTGCAGACGGATATCTGAACATGGAGCATGGGAGTTCCGAGACCAGAAGAAGTCCACAGGGAAGCTGAACCGCGCGCTATCTGTAAGATTGCACACGAGACGTGAAAAATGGCAAGCTGTGGTCATGGTGTTCTCTCGACGTTGTTGCAAGCGCTTACACCAACCCAGGCTGTGGTCTGGACCGTTGATTGGACGCAGTGTGAGAGAGATCTACGCATTGCATCGCCTTACAGAGCATCATCTTGCATCGCCCGACCAGATCGACAGATGAGAAGTGCGGGTGGTGGTGTGCAGCGTAAACGATATGCGTATAAATCTTGTCGAATTCTCATATTCGTACCTCTCTACGGAACAACACGATGGATTTGGTGAGAGAGGTTGAAGAAGCCCTTTGCAATCACTGCAAGCCCTCTTTTGGCCTTCAGAGACAATGCAAATGCCCACGTCCATCCACACTTGCGCGACACCCTATTTTTGGCAGTACGTAGCACGCACCATAGCGTGTAGAATTGCCGACCATCTCAACTGAGACCATCGTCGCCGAGGTTTCAGAGTGCACGGTCGCTAGGAAACTCACTCCGGCGATAGCTCTGTTCTGTGTTATGGCTCCCCATCGGCGTGGGTGGGAGGCCGGACGAGCTAGCTAAAACAACGCTTTTTTCCAAATAAGAAGAGAAATATATTCTGTAGCTCGCGAGTGTCTAGCCTCGGACGCTTCACCGAGTCCGACGAGACTCGTACTTGTGAGGGCACTGAGTCGTGCGGTCAAGCTGGCCGGTGAGGTGAGCCTTGAAAGCACCTCATCAGTGGATTGACGAATGATCAGTCAGCCGTTTCTCGAGTTCCTGGTCGTTTAGCTCAGGGGCTGCGGTGCAGATGCAGGGACCGGGACGACTCGTTTCGAAACTTAGCGCAACGCCCAGAGGCCAGGATCGAGGCGGAAGGTACCTTAGCGCGGTGGAGACCAACAACCGTTGTCCGTCGTTGCTGAATTCTGGTCCACCAGCAGAGATGTGTATGTTTGTGCAAAAAGCGTCACGACAATCAGCAAACATGCCAAACGCTGCATATAATCAGGTTGACAGTGATAAAAAACGAACCTGATCATGATGTTCTTCCGCTCGATTAATCGATGCTCGGGGTGTGGTCTCGGGCAACCTGCCGACCTCGGCTTCACGAGCGTTGCACCTGAACAATACCTAGCGCCCTTGCCTCCACCGAATCACTGGCCAGAGCGTTTCGCCGCTTCCCGACCGCTCGATTTGAGGGGGAGAGGGCAACTGAGGCCTACGGCTGTTACTGGCGAATCATCTCGCCTCGGTGTGCTACAATCGTGCAACCCGTCTGAGTCAATGTTGCTATTTTATGTGAGGTATCCAGACATTCGCTGCAGTTCAGTGTCTTTTATTTGGAAGGGCCAGTAGAGACGACTCGCAGGGAAAAAGGTACGGAACGTACATACGAGAGGTGGCCAGAGCGATGAGGAATAATGGCAAGGGCCACCATGCGTGCAACAACAGAAAAGTACGAGCTCGGACTGCCACCAACACCGGGGCACGGGCTGCCCCAACAACATTACTACTAGGTAAGGTACCTAGGTTCTCGTGTAGTTGTTGGTTTGTTCTATTTTACACGGAGGTGCCAGTCTGGAATTGCCCACATATAATAATGTGAGGCCGTCGACATGACTGATTAAGCTGTTGTTGTTAAAAGCCAGAGGCAGCAGTGAGGCACGGCGATGGCTGCTGCTTCGACCCCTTTTCAGTTGTGCTGCTGGCTGCAAGGGACGAGATGCACCCCAGCCACAATTCTGCTGGCTGCTGCGCGTCTCAGTGTACCGTGAAGCGGAGCATGACATTGTCAGGCGCGCTTGGAATGCGCTTGGAAGCGAGGCAAGGGATGTATTTCCTGGAAGAGGCTACTTCGGCGGGTCGTGGCAGGGCTTCCCGGTCCGTTAGTGACTTCTCATTCGCCCGACATCCCTGTCGTGCTCCCCGAAGCGTGGAGTTACCCTCCTTGGAGACCCCTTGTCCAACAGTCGGACCTCACCTCTCTCCTCGTCTTCTCACATCACGCCAAGGGCTTGCAATCCCCTGGCTGGCACTGTCCTTCTCTCATTTCCCCGAGTTGCTGATTCCCTCTCTGTCTTCTCCCAGACGCTGAGCATTCCAACTGCTCACGCGAGTCGCGACATCAGGAGGAGAGAGCATCACGAAGCGTCCGCGTCTGTCTCGATTCTACGCGTGCTAATTCACAATCAACACTTGACTTCTCTCACTTTCGAAAACCGAGTGTGCATGCTGCATTCCCCTGTCGTAACAACCAACGACTGATGTGACGGGGGGGGGCCAGCAATTAGCCAGAGTCGAGGAAACACCACTGTTCCTTCGACCACACCACCACACGCGTACTCGAACCACAATTCTGCGACGCCCATCCCTTGAGCAACTCAGGAGCCTTGTTTGTTCTTCTATTATCCACGGTTTTGCAAGCAGGAAACCCCGTTTCATGTTATTCATCGAAACGGCCAAACTTGTCCCGTAGATCTTTCAAGCCAACCGACTCAACGGGCTTTCTGATCTGCCTTCTAGCGGGACTGAGCGATTGCTTGCTCCTATCAACACATCTCGAGACCTTGACGGCCGATCTCGACTGGAATACCAAAGTGTGCGATTCTTCCTGCGGTGCCAGCAAACCGACAAAGCGTCTTCTATTGCAATTTCGGTCAAGCCCAGCTGCATCGAGTGCTCTTTTGTTATCTCGAGGACAAAGCATCTTCCTTCTCGGCAGGACAAAGAAGGACTGGGGGACTATCGACATCTCTTCCTGGCTAGGTCGTAGCCTGCGCCCCTTTGTCCCATTCTCTATCGCACTCTCCTCCGCCATCTCGCTTCCCAGGCCACGCGTGACAGCTCAGAACTCTGTCTGGAACCGATTACTTGTCTTCGAACCCGAACGTCGAGATGCGCTTGTGATTTCAGCATATTAACAAGGCGACTCCTCGTTGGGTGCCGGTAATATTCGACCTGAGCACCTGTACCTCAATTGCACCTGTCGGACTGGTCTAACGAGCACACTTGTCGCAACATGCCGCTGCCGAAGCCGCCTGTGGCTTTGGACGACATTTGCTCGGTCATCTGGAACAACACACTCTACACATACTCGCCAAATGCCTTTCAAGCACTGCCGCTCACACCTGGAGGGAACTGGACTCAACTGCCACAGGGTGAGAAGGTGACGGGCGGAGCTTGTGTCGGGTCTACCCCGGCAGACGCCCGAGCCGCCGGGTTTTATGTCGTGGGAGGGAAGGGCACCAACGCAGACTACCAAGGGCTGCAAAAGTTCACATATGCGACGGGCAAGTGGGAGGCAATCGCGCTACAAGCACCGGTGACGCAGCAACGGTTATGGCATGGTGCCGCCTACCTCCGTGAATCCGACACGATCCTCATCTATGCTGGTGCGCAAGATGGGGCTCAGAATCCCTCGACTCAGACCTTCACCATCGAAGCATCAGCCCCCTACACCGTTCTCTCGTATCAGTCAGCAGCTCCCCCTGCGATCAACCCGCTGCTCCTACCATGGTCTGACTCCGAAGTCGCGCTGGTGGGAGGTAGCACGACAAACAAGCAGATCTTCGTCTTCAACCCCAAAGCATCTTGGTACGATTCTGGAGCGTCGCTGGCGGACCCGTTGGAGAAGGATATCTCGGCAATGAAGGCGGCTATCGTGAAGGGCGATGATGGATGCAAGAATCTCTACACTTTCGACATGACAACATCACCTAATACGGTCACTCGTACCGTCCTAATCAACGGCCAGGGGCAACCGGTCCAGAACTCGCCCCGCATCCGAACAAGGTCCGAGGCCAAGAGGGACACCGATACGCTGACATTAGGGGACTGGCCGGAATATAACGCGACATTGGCTCCAAAGGCCCCTCGGACGAACTACGCCCTGGCACAGGGTGCGGATGACCTCGTTGTCATT
The DNA here is from genome assembly GCA_030052785.1 of Coniochaeta hoffmannii. NCBI lineage: Eukaryota > Fungi > Ascomycota > Sordariomycetes > Coniochaetales > Coniochaetaceae > Coniochaeta > Coniochaeta hoffmannii. The sequence continues at coordinate 125,444 of JANBVN010000023.1, forward strand.
GCAGGCGGCAGCCAGGACGACGTCTTGTGCATATTCGACGGTCGGGAGAACGGGTGGCAGAACGCCACCGCGTTGCTGGCGGATCAAAAGGTGTTTGCTGCCGAGACTACGTCCACATCGACATCGCAAACATCGTCGGCCACACCTACGGGGACTTCTCTATCATCAGGCACATCCAGCAGCGCCACTTCTACTCCCACCGTAGCGGCAGCACCCACCATCACCTCTCAGAACGGCGCCAGTGGCCTCGGAACGAACACTCTACTTGGCATAATATTCGGCTCGGTGTTTGGGGCTGCCATTGTCCTTACCCTGATTTACCTCTGCATTCGACGCAAGCGGTCGCAGATGGCATTCCTGGAGGCCGGGCACATGCGCAGGGCTAGTGGCGTGTCCTCTCCCGAGAAAGATAGCATCGTGTTTGCGAATGACAGTCTAACCCGGGGGCTATCGGGGCCGGGAGTATTTCGAGGTCATCAGCAGCAGCAGTCTGGCAACTCGTTCTCGTCCATGGCTATCCTGATGGGCAAGGTCAACCAGCAGAACCACCAGAACCCGCCAGGTCTCAAGCGAAATCCGAGTGACCAGACCAAGCGGAGCTCCTCCAGCAGCATGTTTAACAAGGCGTTCAAGAGCACAATCAGCAAACCGATTCCGCAAATGGCGGAGACCAGGGGCCCTGCGCCTCCTCGCCCCGCGCCCGAGTCGAGAGATGAGAAGGGCGTGACCTTTGCAGGCAACGCTGACGACGCCCCTGCGCCGAGGTCTCGGACTTCGAACGCAGCCGGATCGGGTGACAGGCGGGATAGCACGCGGAGGAGTTCCGGATGGAACCGATACTGGTCGGGCGGATCTGCTCTGAACATACTCGGATTCGGGAGCGGCAATGCTCCTGCTGCCCAGTCCAGGAGGATCACGGTCGAATCTGACAGGAGCTCCGAGTACAGCAACGTCTCGGCCCATCGCATAACGCAAGACAGCGCAACTGTGCCGCCTCTGAACGTGTACGAACCCCGCGCATCTTTCAGCCGGGTGACCCGAGGCAGCCCGACAATCTCAACCTACGACAAGGAGGTGAAAGAGGGCATGAGTGGAAGGATTGAACGACCTGTCAGCGCCGTCAGTGATCTATCCGGATATTCCAGCGGTATCCCTGCATCCGTCCACGAGGCCTGGGACCCGACGACGATGCAGAAGCCATGGGGCTCGGACCGAGCGCCGAGCAGTGCTTACGCCAGCGTGTACGCAACCTCGCTTGCAGCCGCCCCTCCGGCAGCGAAGCCAATTCATCCCCCGAGCGGCGTGAGCCGGCAACCCCAGTTGGCAACGGCAGCGACATCGTCAGACATGAGCTGGCTGAATCTTGGGGACAATAACGGACACTGATTCAAACTTCACTTCTGCGGGCCGTAGAGCAGCTCACGAACACTCCATGATACACGATATGAGTTCACGCCCGTCATAAATACCCACCTCGTCATCGCTGCTGGGCTCCATTTCTCCGACACCCATTACATACATCTACCACGTACGACCGTGGCTGCTCACCGTCCTCTAAGAGAAGGGAAGGATAACAAGTCCTTCGCTTCGGTCTGCTTGGAACTCGCTGGCTCTCGACTTCGCTGGTTTCTATTTCTTTCTTTTCCGACAGGCATAATCACGGCGCAGGTCTCAGCTGCTTTTCGATTCATCTGCATCTCTGCGTGCACATTAAGCCTTTCCCTCTTCTGATTTTTGGTGTTTTTGTCCTGTACATCTAGAAGCGTCGGTCATGGGGCAGACGTCCAGCACGCGTGGACCCCGGTTCGGTCCGTCTGTGTCATTATCATTTACGATCGCTAAGATACCACCGTCATCGTTATTGCATAATCTGTTAAAGCTAAAGTGGTAGGAGATTTGGGAAGGAGCTTCGGCAGCGAGGAGGGCTAGCTAGTTGGCGAGGAGGAAGGGAGATTCGTTGAGGACGAGCAAGAAGAGCTAGTGCTGACGAGGAGACAGCCATGTTGTCGACTGTGGGGTGAATATACTTGATCTAAAACAAACCGACTCTCTTGATGTGCACTATTGCTTGATGTAGCTAACCTGTAACATACCTATGTGGGATTCTCCATCGCGAGTCCTCCGACAACATACTGTGATAAACGAGCCAGCATGAAATGTTCTCGTACCTAACTGTATTGCTCTGCGCCCGGTCACGTTCAGCATCTCTTTCGCATCCACCCGCCAATCTGGTTTTTTTGCTTCGAGTCCAGTCAAGATTACAACAGCTTGCACTCCCCAACCCTACATCTCGTACGCGGGACCGGAGAGAAACCTCCTGTCGATCACTTGTGTCTGTACCACGCGGTCCGCGCCCGAGTCTGGTTGAGCACTTGCAACTGAACGGCTGCCCACCTGAACCTGCTTCTGCTGTTGCGCGGCAAGCGCTCAATTCGCTGGACGGCGTAGTTTCAGAGTCATCTGGTATATCTGCATTGGTTATTCACGGTCCAACAAGAGTTGTACGGCAGCGAGAAGGGGCAGTCTATGTCTACGTCTAGAGGCGAGTAAAGGTACATGTACATATCCAATTCCTCGAGGTTAGCGATGACACCGGTGACAGGTGGTCGTGTCAAGGTTCGTCCTTGCTCTTGGCTCTCATATTCATGTAGAACCTTGTTGAGACGCTAATCCTTTCTTCCCGAAGGTGACAGTCGTCCAACGCTCGACTCACAAGGGCTGGCCAGGTTTTCTCCATAAAAATAAAAATAAAAATAAAATAATAATAAAAAAGGAAAAAGAAAAAAGGAAAGACCTTGCTAGTCACTCGTGTTTCGAATTCAGTCGCTCCCAATATTCTTGTGATACGCCTCCCTGGCACTCCTCGGCTCTCCGTATTTCAGGGTCCAAGATCCAGCCCCGATAGGTGGGACTGGACAATATGTGTACCTACCTTATTCAGCAACCTCATTCGCTGGAAACAAGGATGGGATACCTATCGGGCTTCGTAAACGGTACGGTAAAGGGGAATCTGAACAAATCAATCGGCGCGGGGCAGGTTACATTGCATTCTACGGCACGCCCCTCGAACAGTTGTACACAGCCCCGACATCCCAGATGCGATTGTGAAGATTGCCCTGTCTGGAGTCGTCCTGTAACACGTGAGAAAGCCCTCAAGCCTTTTGCTTCCGGGCATCTTGAAATTGAAATAGATAAGACATTCTTGCGGAACGGGCTTGTCCAGAACCAATCCACATCTTTTGCGGGCAGAGTCATAACTCTCAACTTGTCGCCCACTATACCTAGATCTACACTACACGTGTTTGTCGCTCCAAGGAAGGGATGCAAAATGTTTGGGTGTTTCGAGTGCACCGAACTGGCAGTGATCAGCGGTATCTCGCCCCGAAGAATGATGAAAGTGAAGGTGCGAAAAGGGCGGTACTGTGTAGTCCCGCAATGCAGCACACGCGGGCGGCGATCACCTCCACTGCAATCCACAGCCTGTAGTGTACGAGGAACTTCTACCAGTGGGTGTCGTCAGGTATTAATAAGGCTCCGGTTGCCTTCGCGCGCCGTCCATTGTCAGACTTTCAGACTAAATGAAGCTCTCGCGTCGACTTCGTGGCAGAAGCAATGGCTTGCACACGAGACCTCTTCAATCAAACGCTTTTCCTGAAGCGTCGGTCTCGGCCTCGAGTTGCTGCGGAATGACGTCAGTGAGAGGGCTAACCTTCTACTACTTAGCGGCAGGCGTCTGGAACGCATATTTGCGTTGCGCCGATTAACCGAAGTTGGAAAGATGGACAGCATTCACGAGGAGGAGCACCAGACGAACGGAGTAGACGCGCTATCGTAAGACTGAGGACTATTGACCAAGTTGGTATATGTGTAGCTCATGAGCTACCGCCGGCTACACCGATACCATGCTCTGCATACACACAGCTAAAAGTACCTACCAGAGAGGAGTCGACCCTGACGATCTGGACCCGTACGTGTAGCACTCCCTGAGCCCACTGTGGGAAACCCTTGGATCCGAGTTCCGTGCGAAGGTGCTGTAGTGGGGGGGGGGGGGGGGGAGGGCGCCGGATCCCACGCAGGCCGTTTTTCCATCAAGCCATCTATCGCCTGTCCAGTCTCAAGTGCTGCTCTGGGAGAGCTGAGTCTCGACTGTCCGGCAGAGTTGATCTTAACCGTGGGATTGCCTGCTGTAGTCGAATGACCAAACAACAACCCAAAGGGTATGGGTAAGGTCTAGACCTTTTGTAAGGCGTGGCGGTAGGCCTTGGAGGTCGAGATTCAAAGGTTCCACCCCAGAGTGCCAAATTCCCGGTTTTTAGCCCTGCGGACGGGAAGTCTCTTCGACAATGCGGATGTGCCTGCCCTGTGTCTGACACGGAAGACCAACCTTATTATTATGGCAGTGAGGGCAATTGTCAGTTGCTTGCTAAGTATTTTTGGCCCCTCTTGGCTCACAACGACCTCGACAGCCTCGACAATGGTTCTCTGTCGAAGACAATCTTGACACTTGAAGATTCGCTTGGACTTGAGCCACAACACAGAATTCGGGATCAACAAAGGAACTAGCCTACCTACTAGACTCTAGTTGGTAGTATCCAGATCTTGCCAAGCGGGGAGTGTCGACAGGTGGCTGTGGCGATGTCGCTGTGTCCAACCACCAACTTGCGGGCCGGCGCCTTTCGTTCCCCAGTTCCCTGCAGAGACCCTGCCCTCCTATTCGACGATCCCTACACAGTAAACTGCCACCTCCCTAGCTGTCTGTCCAGCCAAGTGCGCTTTTCATCTAGGCGACCCTCCTCCTTCTCCGCCCTCAGCTTTCCCACCGCCCAAGTCCACTCACTATCCGGGGCCTGGATGAAGAACATTTCCATCTCCTTTCCTTGCTTCAACCCAAACAACGGACTGTTTACCTACCAGGCAGCCTTATCGCAAGGTGTCGTCTCGACCTCCCACATCGCTGTAAGGACGATCCCTTTCTCTCTTGCTGCCGCTGCACTTGCAAAGGCTGATTGGTGCAATCGCCTTGCCCCGTTTGCCGCCGTTTCCCCTGCCTTGTTAGACTGTGGTACTGGGATGGACTGCGGTCTGGGCATTGCCTCATCAAGAGCCCCAGCAATCGCGGTCATTCTTTCAACAGGGGACTGAAGTATTCTTGCTGACAAGCAGCTCGTCGTTCAGATCCTTACGCCCTCGATGAAGTCGCGATAACTTCATTCTTAATCCTCCATACCTATCACCAATCCCTTGTCAATCCGCCATTGGGTCCGCGAGCATAGTACATTCACGAACGCTTCCGCTCGGCCATCCACCATGGCTGATGACTCGGCCTATGAGGCCGTCGCGGTCATCTTAAGATCACTGGCTGCCGAACCGTCAGATGCCAGTTCCAGCGCCGCCCGTTCGGATAGCTTCATCAAACTTCCCGGCCGCGACAATGCGCAGAAGAAGGTACTGGAGCGAGAACTCGCCGCTCTTGTCCAGCGTGTGCACAGACTCGAGACCAAGGCGCTCTCCCCTCCTACAGTCCTCCCTGATACCCCGGACACGGCTTTTGGAGAGGAGACGACCCAGAATGGAACAAAGGCCTCTCCCAACGGCTTCCCACTCGACGAAGCGCTTGAGGAGCTGCGCGAACACGTAGACGACCAGTCAAAGCTCCTGGACTCACAGCGCCAGGAACTCGCAGGAGTTAACCACCAGCTACTAGAGCAGAAGGAGCTGCAGGAGAGGACGCTTGCTATCATCGAGCAGGAGCGTGTCGCCACGCTAGAACGAGAACTATGGAAGCATCAGAAGGCAAATGAGGCGTTCCAAAAAGCGCTCCGGGAGATTGGAGAGATCGTCACGGCCGTCGCCCGCGGAGATCTCTCCAAGAAGGTCCGGATGAACACTGTCGAAATGGACCCCGAAATCACAACTTTCAAGCGCACTATCAACACCATGATGGACCAGCTCCAAGTCTTCTCCAGCGAAGTGTCGCGTGTCGCGCGCGAAGTCGGAACCGAGGGTATCCTCGGCGGTCAGGCTCAGATCGAAGGTGTCGACGGCACGTGGAAGGAGTTAACAGACAACGGTACGTTTACCTACCCCTTGTATATCTGGCAAACTGCCTGTCACACTTCTCACTGACTGACATGTTCTAGTCAACGTCATGGCGCAGAACCTCACCGATCAAGTCAGAGAAATTGCGTCTGTCACAACGGCGGTCGCGCACGGAGATCTGACAAAGAAGATTGAACGTCCGGCCAAGGGAGAAATCCTACAGCTCCAGCAAACTATCAACACCATGGTGGATCAACTGCGCACATTCGCCTCAGAAGTCACACGCGTCGCTAGAGATGTCGGCACCGAAGGTATCCTCGGCGGTCAAGCTGACGTCGAGGGCGTCCAGGGCATGTGGAACGAATTAACCATCAACGTGAACGCCATGGCCGACAACCTGACCACCCAAGTCCGAGACATCATCAAGGTTACCACTGCCGTCGCCAAGGGTGATTTGACCCAGAAAGTACAAGCCGAATGCCGGGGCGAGATCTTCGAACTGAAAAAGACAATCAACTCCATGGTAGACCAACTGCAGCAATTCGCCCGCGAAGTCACAAAGATCGCAAAGGAGGTCGGTACCGAGGGACGTCTGGGAGGCCAAGCCACCGTTCATGACGTCGAAGGCACGTGGAGGGATCTCACTGAGAACGTCAACGGAATGGCTATGAATTTAACCACGCAAGTGCGAGAAATTGCAAAGGTTACCACGGCTGTAGCCAAGGGTGATCTGACGAAAAAGATCGGGGTCGAGGTGCAGGGCGAGATCTTAGACCTGAAGAACACCATCAATACCATGGTTGACCGTCTCGGGACATTCGCCTTCGAGGTCAGCAAGGTCGCCCGAGAAGTCGGCACCGACGGAACCCTAGGTGGGCAGGCTCAGGTCGACAACGTCGAGGGCAAGTGGAAGGATCTCACAGAGAATGTCAACACCATGGCCTCGAACCTCACATCACAGGTATGTAGACCACCACCACAGTCGACCTGCTCGTTGTCATGACATGTCGCTAACCACTCCAACAGGTCCGCAGTATATCGACCGTCACCCAAGCCATTGCGAACGGTGACATGAGCCGCAAGATCGAGGTTGAAGCTAAGGGAGAGATACTCATTCTCAAGGAGACCATCAACAACATGGTGGACCGACTGTCTATATTCTGTAACGAAGTGCAGAGAGTGGCTAAGGACGTCGGTGTTGACGGTATCATGGGTGGACAGGCCGACGTTGCAGGCCTGAAGGGGCGCTGGAAGGAGATCACCACGGACGTCAACACCATGGCCAACAACCTTGTGAGTACTATGCGCACCCTTTATGTCGGTGGCGTGGCTATCCCTTGACTGACTGTTTCTCTCTCCCGCAGACGGCACAAGTGCGGGCGTTCGGCGATATCACAAACGCCGCGACAGACGGGGACTTCACCAAGCTCGTAGAAGTCGAGGCCTCGGGTGAAATGGACGAACTCAAAAAGAAGATCAACCAAATGGTGTACAACTTGCGGGACAGTATCCAGAGAAACACCCAGGCCAGGGAAGCGGCCGAGCTCGCCAACAAGACCAAGTCCGAGTTCTTGGCCAACATGTCTCACGAGATCCGCACGCCGATGAACGGCATCATCGGCATGACACAGCTGACGCTGGACACGGACCTGACCCAGTACCAGCGCGAGATGCTCAACATCGTCAACAGTCTCGCCAACAGCCTGCTTACCATCATCGACGATATTCTCGATCTGTCCAAGATCGAAGCTAGGAGAATGGTCATTGAGGAGATCCCGTACACGCTGCGAGGAACCGTCTTCAATGCGCTGAAGACACTTGCAGTCAAGGCGAATGAGAAGTTCCTTGATCTGACTTACCGTGTCGACAATATGGTGCCGGATTATGTTGTCGGAGACTCGTTCAGGTTGCGCCAGATCATTCTCAACCTGGTTGGAAACGCCATCAAGTTCACCGAGCACGGCGAAGTCAGCCTCACCATCCAGAAGGCGGCCCAGGTCCAGTGCGGTCCCGACGAGTACGCGATCGAGTTCCTCGTTTCAGACACGGGCATAGGCATCCCGTCGGACAAGCTTGACCTGATCTTCGACACGTTCCAGCAGGCCGATGGCTCCATGACGAGGAAGTTCGGCGGCACTGGACTTGGTCTCTCGATCTCCAAGAGACTGGTGAATCTCATGGGCGGTGATGTCTGGGTCAAGAGTGAATACGGCAAAGGGAGTAGGTTCTACTTCACCTGCGTTGTCCGCCTGGCCGACGGACACATCTCGACCATCATCAAGCAACTCAACCCCTACAAGGGCCACCAGGTGCTCTTCATCGACAAGGGCCGGACTGGACATGGTCCCGAGATCGGCAAGATGCTCAGCGGGCTCGGGCTGAAGCCTATTGTCGTTGAGTCGGAGAGGAACCCAGCCCTCGACAACAACCGCGGCAACGGTACTGCGCCGTACGACGTCATCATCGTCGATTCAATCGAGGATGCGAGGCGCCTCCGCTCGATCGACGATTTCAAGTATCTCCCGATCGTTCTGTTGGCGCCCGTCGTCCACGTGTCGCTCAAGTCGTGTCTCGACCTCGGAATCACATCCTACATGACCACTCCCTGCCAGCTGATCGACCTTGGCAACGGCATGATCCCAGCTCTCGAGAACCGGGCGACACCTTCGCTGGCCGACAACACCCGCTCCTTCGAGATCCTGCTGGCCGAAGACAACACGGTCAACCAACGGCTCGCCGTCAAGATCCTCGAGAAGTACCACCACGTCGTGACCGTGGTCGGTAACGGCGAGGAGGCCCTTGAGGCGGTCAAGAGGAGGAAGTTCGACGTCATCTTGATGGACGTCCAGATGCCCATCATGGTATGTCCCTTCTCCATTGCGCAGCCATGTCTGGACTACCTTGCTAACGTGATTTTGATCAGGGCGGATTTGAAGCCACCGGCAAGATCCGCGAGTACGAGCGGAGTCTCGGCACCCAGCGGACGCCAATCATTGCGTTGACCGCGCACGCCATGATGGGCGACCGCGAGAAGTGCATCCAGGCGCAGATGGACGAGTACCTCTCCAAGCCGCTGCAGCAGAACCACCTCATCCAGACCATCCTCAAGTGCGCCACGCTCGGCGGGCAGCTGCTGGAGAAGAACCGCGAACAGGAGCTGACCCGGGCCGCCGACGCGGCGAGTAGCACCCGCCGCGACACGGGCGGGCGACCGCCGTTCCAGGCCCCTCTCCGCCCGCCATTGACGACTCGGGCCATTACTGTTGCCGATTCGCTCGGCGGGTTGGACAGCCCTGCGCTCGTGAATAGCTCGGACGAGGACCCGATGAGCAAGACGCCGCGAGGCAACCTTTCGGAACCCAACATCCACGTCCGTTAGGTATAGGCCTGCGTTGGCTGTCGCCGAGACAATGCTTTGGCGTGGTTGCATTTCGTCACAGCGATTGCGGCATATAAGAAGAACTCTGCTTCCTTTTCTGGCGACTCGCCTTCCCTGTTAGGCATCGACACATCAGGCGTTGCAACGGATTTCTCATACCCTGTCCTCTCTGTTACCTGTCTCTGTTGGATGGTTTTTACGTACGGGTCTCGATGCTTTTCTACTTGTGCGCATTTTCCTGCTTCCGCGCTTTGAAAGTTCTTTGCAACGGTTCGATTGCGTTTTCCCTTGATGGTGTCACGGCAGGGCTCTTCAGGGTGGTTAGGACACCGTTGTGTATATTCGTCGGTCCTCCCGTGTCAGTCCTCTGGTAATATCCTCGCCGAACATGCGGCGTTCGAGACTCCCATCTCTCGCTTGTGGATGTGCCGATGGGACGGGAGATTATGCAGGACCTTGGACTGTGGTTGGGGGGTTGAATACGTGGTTGACGAATTGAGGCGAGGACTGAATCCGGAAGGGCACAAGCTTCACGAAGCGAGGGGTTTCGGGGATTGGGATCGGGTGTCACGATGAGACTAGGCTGTTATAACTTAAGGAGGAATGTTAGATCTCTACCATCATAATGTGTGTCTCTCCTTTGTGCCTGCAGGGATAGGCTTGCTCTGTTCCCTGCTCTGCGACTCCGATCCCCATCTAGACATAGAACCAGGTACACAGCATTGTCTCGAACTTGGTGGCCTTTTGGTCAACCTCGCGAAAATCAGGTGTTGTATGTTGTTGCCATGAGCCACATGCGGCTTTTTGTGTTGGGAACACCGGTATTGACTCCCTCCCAGAACGCAATATCCCAGTCACTTTATGCCGGCCAGGTGATGCTACATGAGGTTTTCTATCTTCCCCGGGCGTATCACCCAACCAACTCGCTCTTCCCTCGGTCTTGTACCTGCAGGAGATGTTCCAAACCCGCAATTTCTCAAACGAAGTAATTCTCATCGACTGTTCATGTCCTGTCCTGTCCTTCCTTACAAAGTCAAAAGTCGACCGCAATATCTACTACCGATGCCCTGCCTGCCTTTCATCACACAATACTCGAGGCGCGGAGTACCAACATAAAAAAGACAAGAAAAATAAATAAAAGGGAAAAAGATTGCGCCACAGATGCATATGAGCTTCCCATATCAGCTTTGGACAGAGACATGTTCGAAAGCCGAAAACCCGTTATAACCAAGAGACCGGCCCCCCGTTCCCATGTAACTGTCATCAAAAAGCCCAAGTTAACCCGGCCCACCCAAAGACGCCGAGTCAATTTCTTTTAGACAGTGCAGGCCAATTTTTTTTTTTTTAATTTGCTGTGTTGCCCGTGTACGTACACAGCTGCTGGCCTGGAATCACAAGACATGAAAAATGAAGTGATGTGATGTGATCTTTCCGATCACTGGGTGGTCTAAAAACGGGTATGTCCAACAAACGGATGAGGTGAAATAAAGGTGGTATCTGGCGAAGGAATGGCGAGGGCATTTTCCAAAATGCTAAGGTGAAAGTAGAGAAGAATAAGTAGGCCGTAGATGATGAGCAGAGGGTTGTTGAGATGCATGGCGAGTAATATGGGCCCTTTGTGTGTAGGATAGGAGGGGATACTATGTATCGCTATCGATCTAAGTAGGGCGCTTGTCGACAATCTCCCCGGCCCGAAGGAGCGCCGTCATGCCGTCGAGGTCCGGTTCTTCGCGCTTCACTCCGGTCTGAGAGGGCCGAGGCTGTGCAGAGTGGGACTGCTGCGGTGTAGTGACTAGTGTCGTCCCGAGCGGCGACTGTTGTTGGGGGGTGTGACTTGGAGCTGAGGGGAAGCCTTATCGGGACGTTAGCGACCGTCATCCAAGTTACGACCGGCGGAGGGCCTGTGGACTTGTAGACTTACCGTTCGTGTAGGGCAACACTACTCCCTCCGGCGGTTGCCTCTGCAGGAACGGTGACTTGTGGTCCGTCGTCACCATAGGGGTGCCGTGAAACTGCATCATCGAGCTCAACGGCTGCGGTGCTTTCTCTGACAGCAGGGCGTGGATAGGAAGCGACCCCTCGATAGGAGTCCGCGGAAAGCTGTAAGATGACCCAGACGAGATGCTTCCAGCCGAGGACTGTTCCTTCTTCAAGGTAGGCGCCTTACTCTTGCCCTCAACCAGGTCCGGAGGCGGTCCGGCGCTGTCGCGGCTGTAACTCCGTGGAAAGGGATAGCCGTTCAGATCCGTCGAGGAATGGCCGCTACTGAGCGAAGGGGGGATGGGGTCGAACACGTCGGAGAGCGACGGCAGCAGCCGCGGCGGTCCAGTATGTTCCGAAGACTGGTCATCATGCCACATCGCCGTCCGACGGTGGGCCATGCCGATATCTCGCGGACTCGGCTTGATGACAGGCGACCGCTCCGAAGACCGACGATCCGAGGGCGAGCGGACCGCGTCGTCCAGAGATGCAGGGTAGAAAGCTGGAGTCGCGGAAACATGCGAGTCAGTCGCTGAGACGACAGATGAGAGCCGATGGTGTCGATGGGTTTCGCCTTTCATGGTGTTCGCACTGGGACTCCCACTCCCACTCCTGCTCGGCTTGATTTGGTTCGGTGTTCTCCGCTCGTTGTTGGACGCATCGGGCGAGAGTTTCATCCGCTTTGTCGCCTCCTTGTCTGCGCGTTCAGGGTGGTTAATCATCGCTCACCGACAAATCATGGTTCCAAGTAGCACGACGTACCTTTGGATTGGTGCGCGTACTTGGTCTTGAACTCCTCCAAATACTCCTGATATCTCTTGTATGCTGGGGTCTTCTTGTATTCGGTCAATTGAGCGTTGTATCTGTCCTTTGCAGCTTGTGCCTGTGACTCGAAGGGCTCCTTCTCGGCCACGGACAGGTTTTGCCAGTGCTCACCCACCAGCTTGGCAATCTCGGTGAAAGTAAGATTGCGGCCCTTCAAATCGTCTCTCATCTCTACGGTTCACATTCCCGTTAGCCCAACTGGTGCAGAAAGGATCAGCAGCTAGAGGAGAAATGCATCGGCCGACTCACTGTTCGAAAACAGAACGTAGGCCGAAGGAGGCCGTTCCGGCGCGTTTTCATCCGGCTAAGAAGGCGTCCAATGTCAGCCATTTTGATCCCGTTGTAGCAGGTCCAAGTCAACCCCCCCAGATTGTGACAGACCTTGGGATGTCTCCTGTACTTGCGCTTGGCAACCACCACTGTAGCAGGTACATCGTGCGTTTCAACCTTGACTGGCGCCGGTTGCTGTTCTTGTTTTGGTTCGTCGGTAGTCGGCGGGATGGGGGGAGACACTATCGGAGCATCGAGAGAGAGACCTCGGAAGTTGGCGATGCGCCTTTGGAGCTTCTATACACAGAGTGAGCATCCGAGGGGCGGCAGTAGGAACGAGCGTACAGAGGGGTGGCTTACCCTTCGGTGGCCTAGTTTCACACCCAATGCATCACTTCGCGGGCACGGTATTAGCACGGAACGGATCTACGCTCGACACATAAAAAAAGGCCGACTAACAGGTCTGACTCGGTGATGTCCAGAATTGTCTCCCATGTATCGAAGCCTTGCTCCAGGAAAATATCGAGATACTGCGTGATACCGAGCTCCCCGAAAATAGCTTCCAGTTGGGTCGTCATCCAGAACAGCGGTAGCGGGACGTCCTCATAGAAGTCCGCCGGCCCTCTCTTGTAGAGGCCTTGAAAGTTGTGGGTCGCGAACTGGCTTGGACGACAGGACGCCAGGTTGGATGATTCACGGTTCGCAGTCGAGAGAGTCTGGTCGGAAATATCGTTCAATATGTCTCTGCACAGAACCGGGGTTTCTGCGGAGACGCGACGCCCAAACTCGAGGTCTTTGCGGCGATGCGAGCAGCGAATTGTACCTCGGGTCTCTTCTGTTTTGCTGGTCTCTGAGCGACCGAACGACGTCTCAGTGTGTTCGCAACAAGGAGCGCAGCGGCCGGTGTCAAAGAAGCCGGGGCAGGTTCGTCCTCTCGAATGCTGGGCCTGTATGTAGCAGGGCGGTCCGGCGAAACGGCTTGTTTCCGTGGTTATTTTACTGAACGTTGCGGGTCGTACAGCGGTAGAAATCGGTAACAAGTCGATGTTCTTGTTGTTGTTGAAGATGCGTCGTCCGTTGTGCAAATCACCTGCAAACCGTAACATGCAAGTTAATTGTCGAGGTCTATGAGAATGACATGGGATTCTGAACGAGAGTGCCGTTCGCGTGGTGGGGTTCCAGAGAACCAGATCTCGATGACAATCTGAAAGTAGCTGAGGACCTTGGCTGACCTGATGTAACGCAGAGCGGGAACGCTTCAGCAAAAAAAAAAAACAAGGGAGGTACCTCAGCTAGACTTGGGGAACAGTGACAGTCGAGGTATTCCTGGGCTTGTTCCTTTATTATTGGTGCTAGGGCAGAAGTCTGGCACTTGTCTGGCTGGTGGTCATATAATTGGGTGTCGTGACGCTGTGCCGGTGATGGCCCAGATCTCGGATCGGTAGGGGGATCAGAGCCAAAGCAAATGAATGACATGGAGTACCGCAAGCAAAGGACGGGAGCATTGGCTATTCGCCTCCGACACGACGATGTCTGCTCCACTAGTAGGCAGATAATGCGGTCCCCGGATTGTGGATTAGGTAGTGTTGAGAGCTTGTCAGCCTTGGTAGGTAGTCTCGGCGATCTGGGACTATACTGCTTGTCACTTCGTCGTCGACGGAGACCCGTTCCCAAGGAGAAGAAAAGTGGTGGGAAGTCGCACAGCGCCGGGAATTTTGAGATGCTTCGGTCGAGTAGGTAGATTGATCGCCTAATGCACGCCCACAGAGGCGTGCGGAGTCGCGACAAGGGGGTGTATCCTAATGAGGTTCTCTTAGACTAGTGTCCCCGCTTAGGAACTGGACATATTGCTGCCAGTGTGCTGCCTGTTGGCAGCTTTGCCGGCATGCCATACGCTGCTATCGCGAGGTGATTTGACGAAGAGCGTACTGGGCGAACATTTGGCTAGGGCACCATGCGCCCTTAGGCCAAACAACGGGGAGCACCTAGAACTTGCGAGAGTCCAGAGCATCTGATACCAGGATGCTTGTTTGCATTCCAGAACGCATGAAGCCCAAGCCAGGGCGGTCCAGCAGTACATCGGCCTGGGCATCCCACTCAAAGCCGACAAAGTACGAAGGACGTGGTCGAGACATCACCCCATGTCACTCGAGATACCCGCGCGCGGGGGAAAGCATCTGCCCGTGACTCGGAAACAGAAGACGATGGAAAGGTTGAGTGCTGGAGCGTGTCGTACCAACAAGTAGCCCCATCTTCAAGCAGGTTTCATGAGCCATTGTGCGCAGTGGCTGTGGGACTATACGAATGGGACTGTGCAAGTGACGAGCGCATTCTTGCCGAACCCAGATGGAAAAGGAGACGGGTGATACGTGTAGACCGTGGCGTAGTAGACTTAGATGATAGCGAGCCCCCCGTCCGGAGTGAAAGTGCCTTTGCAGCCGGACTTGCGGCTGTGAAACCGACCAACGGAAGGACCGAAAACGTCTAGACCATGGGCTTTTGCAATGGGCATTTTGGTTCTGGATCGTGGGAATCACGAATCTCCCATGGCGTAATGTAGCGCCGACGGCTTCTAGGCGATGCTTGTGGATTTGCTAGTCTCTAAGGTAGTGCACGACTGCAGATATCCGACGTGAGGAGGTGCACTGCATGGTCTCCAATGCCTCTTGGCAGCAATTGTCAAAATCCCATGACAATTGTTTGTTGGTCCAAAGCTGTGCTTCGAGAATCTCGATCCCAATCGACCGCCAGGGCGGAGCGGCTGGAACGCATGTATTGTGTCCACGTCGAGGATCTAGACTTACATGTCGGGGTACAGTCGAGGTACTACAACAAGGGCTGACTGGGAGATGCGAATGATGGGAGCCAATGGGCAAGAGGCTGGTGCACAACTCAATCAATGCTCAGAGACACAGGCTGAAGAAAGAGGTGCGGTTCATCCATTGGGGTTGTTTTTTCTCGTTCAAGGCTTGAGAGACCACGCCATTATCTATCAGGAGCTGCTTGTCACGCTCGCATGATCTGCCGGCCTACGGTGTGATGACAAAGTATAATGTCCCAAAAGCCTGGAATATCCTACTGAATTGACAATGGGGCCGCCCGTAGAGTGGGATTCATCGGGGAGACGGACTCGCCAGTGTAGGTGGGCATCAAATACATAGTCGTCATGGTGGGACTTTCTTTGGGCTTGCTTCAACTTCGACCATTATCATCATCATCATCATCCAGAGAGAATTGACGTTGGCGGACATGCAAATCGGATGTAGAAATCGAAATTTTACACCGGGATCGATCCCTTTCCCATGAACGCTTGGGCCCTCACTCTACAGCTGGCCCACAATTTGAGGTCGCCAAGGGAGATCTAGAACGTGGACGCGAATTACAGTCCACGTCTGCCTATTGGTTCCCGAAGGCCCAGCAGCTTGACGTGCAACTCTTGCTCCTCATTGGATGCTTTTCGGGAGCGCGCAACACCGTTGAGGAACTCAACTGACCGGAACATTTCTGACTCAGGTACCACAGTGCACAGGGTACCCAGACAGGTTTGCATACCAAAATCGTTACCTGAAAGGGCTCGATATCAGGTTCTTTGCCCATTTTCGACGTCACCTATTTCTGGCCTCTACGGTAAGTATCTTTCAAGCATACCGTTCGGCTTGTTGCCTTGTCCGGAGAGCAGAAGGACCTGCGGTCACTGGCCGCCAACTGTTTCTGAAGGAGACCGCAGGTAGATACCAGTTTTGGATCTCCAGGCCTCTCTAGGTCTAGCATATGAAGATCGGAGCTGGTCTGGTGTTGACTTTTCCGTGGTTCCTCCGAGTGGTTGTTGCTGCCAGCTGATGTTTGCCGGTCATCAGCTGTCCTCTATACAAAGTGTCGACTCTTACCACTCATCACCTGCTGCCTGTGCTATTCTCCTCATTGTCCAAGGTAAGCAAGCGCCATGTGCGTCTGCCCCGCTGCCCAACGTTCTCCGTCCATATTCGTAACATTTGGAAGCGCTCCATGCACGAATCATACGATCCCCAAGTCCCTAGCCTTTCTACCAAAGTCCCTTGATAGGCCATAGGAAGCTTAGCAGTACGAATTGGAAGTACAGGTAGGTATGTGTGCGCCATGCGGGCCGCGCCCCGGTCCATCACCCTCGGTTTATGTCTGTCAGTCTGAGAGTCTGATGCTAAAGGCCTATCATAGCTCTCTGTCCCGAGGACTTTCACTTTACAGCCGTAGTCACCTTTTCACCAACCAGTACGTCTGAAGCCCTTGTTCCTTTGTGGTGTCTCGTCGTCCAGTGCACGCGTGAACGCGTGGGATAGAAAGACGTGTTTGTCTCCTACCACGGGGATTCCCGAGCCCGTTTTCGGCCATGATTTATACGGCCACCCGAAACTTACGATAGTATCGCATGATCATAGTCGCCATGGGCCAAAACGACAGCTCCGAGGGCCAGCAATGTCCCAGCGACGCCGAGGGTTGGTCTCCTGCTCAGATATCTCATGTAGGCCAGACACGATGATGACTCCGGCAGGTGCTTCAAGCTTTGCTGACGGCATGTCCTGGTGCAATTTTCTAGGCTCTTAGAGACCTTGCGAGGTGCGGGAAATCTCTCACCGCGTTGTCCCATCCTTTCTTCGTCCTCTCTTCAGCCTCGGTGAACGCATAGCCAAGAGGTCTCACCGCCCTCAGAAAGCCGATTACCGGACGATCCGATGGACCCTGAGAAACTGGAATTGGACCCTTGCGATTTCCGGCGTTGGCCCGAAAATCCATGCACCCTTCGTGCAGGGCCACGGTAGGGGTGCCGCACGACTCGGGAGCCGCCCCCTTTCTAAAAACTCCCCTCTGCTGCCGACTCCACATCCCGACCCTGCTGCTCGTCGGCTCCTACCAGCACACCGGCTCTCGAGTGAGATCGGCCGGTCTTTGCTGCAGCCGTGGCGGCTTCCCATGTCTTGCTCGGAGGATATTTCTGTTCTCAGGGATCCGTATTCGAGGAACCCCGCACTCCTTCTTCTTCTTCTGCATCGGGATCGCGTTCAGATCCAGGTCACTAACACTGTCGGTCGGCAGAGGCGAGCAGACCGCCAACGCCTTGGAGAACAGCCTCAGCAAGCTCGAGAGCAAGCTTGATGAGCTCTTGGCTTCGTTCGAGGAGAGCTTGGAGGAGGTCGCGATGACGAAAGACTCGGGCACGCCAGATGCGAATAACGCTGGGCAAAGTCACGATAGCAACGCGAAAGACTCGGAGAAGAAGACAGACTGAGTATGGGAAAGACCTTCATTAAGCTATGGGGGAGCACTGTGCTGGAGGCTAGGGGATGGATCATGCCAGCTCTACACGCTCGGATATGTCGACGTCCGATGAAGCTATTGCAGTTCCCAGGGCATCGCGGGCAGCGCTGAGCTAGTTTTCCACTTAGGAAACGGGAGGATAGACTTAGAGGGCAATTCTCGGTAGTACTTCCAACGACAATACCTAAGCCACCTAGGCCGAACCAAAGACTTCGCTTCGCAGTACAACGTCACGTCCCAGCTAGTGATCAAGGGCCATGTCAACATCACATCAGGCCTGCCCCTATTACGCAAGTCCCTCCGCTGTGGTATAGTAAAGACCCAAAACACACAAAGAAACGTCGAGCACAAGACCGTATACGCATCGTTCGCCCAGGCTATTCCATCCCATTGGTGATCTCAGCAGTCCAGTCTTTCTTGATGATCAGCTCATCGAGTTCAGGTGTCTTGGAGATGACCAGGCCCTTCTCGTTAGCCAAATGCAGTAAACAGATGAATCCGAAACTCGTCGAGATGTCGTCCATGACCGGCTTGGGGTACACCCTCCGGAGGTCGTTCATGACATCCGTGAACTTGAGGGCGGGGTCTTTCTCAGGACTGTCTTCGTCAGGCGGCGTCGGTAGCCTAGACCGATTGGGATCCTGAACCTTCACATGCCAGTCAGCTATGCGCACGACAGACAAAGTTCGAGAAGATTGCAACTCACATTCTCAAGCTTCTCGAAGCCCATCCCTTTCCAAATCTCCTCCTTCAGCTTCCTCACGTCCACCTTCTTCGCCACCCTCGCGTACTGCACGTACTCGGGCCTGACCCTCCGGTTCTGCGTCACGAGCATGGTGCCAAACGCCAGGTCCGCCGGGTTCGTGACCGTCAGCCCGTTGAAGGCGCCCGTGACGCCCACCGTCTCGGTAACGCCGAGGTGATCACCCCCGAGACCGGGCGAGAAGTGGTCCCTCGCGTCCGCGAACTCGTCGACGTCGTCGTCATCCCCGTCGCCCGCGAACGGCAGCGCGTCGTCCTGGAAGAAGTTGGCGTCGTAGTCGCCCTGGGGAGCCAAGGCGGTGGTGTCCTCGCCGGCGTGCTCGACGCTGGGCTGGGGCGCCCTTTGCGAGGCCCAGAAGGCCTCGTCCATCTCGCCCGGTGCGACATCGGCGGCGCCGGGGTCGTGGCCCATACCGAAGGCGCCGCGGCTGCCGAATGCCGCTGTGCGCCGGCGGTTCAGACGGGCTTTAGGCTTGAGGAAGAGGCTGAGGAGCTGCTTGGAGTTGAAGTGCTTGTCGTCCGGCAGGAGGTTCCGCGACTTCGACTTCCAGTCCTTCTTTGGCAGGGAAATGACTGTGTTGCTGGAGGCTTGGGTATAGATCACCTCGGCCACAGAGGGTTCTAGAGCAGACGCAAAGTCGATCTCGAAGGGCTGCTTTTCCTTCCGTTGTCGCGTTGGCTCAGTTGGCTTGTTGGTGTCCTTGATCTTTCGTATCCTCCAGTGCTCCGCGCTGGTCCAGTTCTTCTGTAGTGCCTGGTCGAAGTAGCTGAGGATGTCTTCGTGCACCATCTCGTCCTTCTGAGCGTGAGTCATCGAGACGACGTAATCGTCGTCGACATTGTCCAGCATGTCGACTCCGTCGCCCTCAACGCCAGCACCGTCGGCGAGGCCGGCGTCAAATACGCGCATCATCTGGGGCTCAAGCGCAGCTTCACGAGCCCACGCTTCACCGCCCTCGCCGAAGTTGACGTCGTCTCCCATGTCGAAGGCGCCCAGCCCGGCAGTGTCATCGAAGCCAGCCAAGTTCTCGTCATCGATCAACATGCCTGACTTGTCACCCATTCTTGCACCCTCCGTCTCGTGGTCTTCTTTGTCTTGCCTCCAGTCTTCGGGTGCCTTCAGGAATGGGATGTCCAGGGAGCCTGATGGGTCTCCCAGATCGAAAGTCTTCAACGATGGACACACATCCAGCTCATCTAGATAACTGAGGTCAGGGAAGTATCGTGCGCCAAGGGATGCGATGTCGATCTCGACATCCTTGTCGTCTTCTTCGGCAGCAGCCGTCTTGTCCGCGAGCGAAGAGTCTGCCTCCTCGGCATCTGCGTCCTCATCTTCCCCTTCGACTCCTTCTTGCTGCCGCGACCTGGGCACAGCAGAAATGTCGCCTGAATCGTCGCTGCTGTCAAAAACGATGCGGCCCTGCCCGTCGATCATGAGATGATTGAGCAAGAGGCCCTTTGCTCCGCCTTCGTCGAAGTCCGCTGATGCCTTCTTGAAGAGCGGGTCGACGGCAAACTCAAGCTCAAGCTTCTTCAGCTGTAATGATGCGAAGGACGGCGCCAGAGTGGCCTCGGAGGACCGTTGTGTCTATCTACGCGTCAGTAAGGGTGGCATTGTTGCTCTGCCAGAGGATTGCGCACCTTCTTCTTCGGCTTCTTCTTCACATTCCCATCCTCGTCCACCTCGTCCTCCTCGTCATCCTCCTCTCCTTCTTCGCCATCCTTCCCCTTCTTCTTGCTGTCCCTGCTCTCGGCCAGACCGCTCAGCAACTTCCCGGTCTCGGTGGCAACACTGTCGACTCTGCTGGTATAGATCTTGACACAGCCGTCAAGCGTGCAACTAGCCTTCTGGAAGTTGACCCCGTCCCCTTCCTTCAGCAGCGACATGTCGTAGAAGTAGTCGATCAGCGCAAAGTTCCACGAGTTGGCCGCGTTGATCTTGTTGTCAGTCGCCATCTTCATCCACTCCTCGAAGTTGGCCAGGATGGGCACCGCGCGCTTCATAGGCGTCACGGCCGACCCGCTGACGACGAAGCCCCGCGAGTCGTCGTCGATCAGCATCGCGCTGCCTTCCCTCTCCCTCGCGCTGCCGCCTTTGACCCCTCGCCGAGCCGGAGTCCGCGGGTTGGAGCCCGGTGAGTCGACGCCCGAGTTCTCGTCGCCGTCGAGCATGGCCAGGCTGCTGACCTTGCGCGGCGTGCCGACCGCGGCGGCTTTGAGCTGGTTGATCTGCGCTTCGTGGAGGGCCTTGCGGCCGTGCGATCGCCGCGCCTTCTCTTCTGCATCGTCGTTCAGTGGGATTCTGGAGTGAGCAAGAGCCGAGGTTAGCGTCCTTCCCGCGTTTGAGGGGGTGGGAAACGCAGTATCGCGACTGACTTGACCGGAGAGGCTTTGAATGGAGAAGCGGTCATAGAGCCTGAAGCCACCCTGCTGCCACTTTTACGCGGAACCTGTGCTACTCGCGGCATCTTTAGGGTTGTGGTCGTTATGTGTCTGGACTGTGGATTTGCAAGGCCGTCGCAGACTGAAGCCGACCTCAATGCGCTTAGTGAAGTGCATGTGGTGTTTTTGTTTACTTTGGACGCGACAACGGTCCGTTATCTTCACGTGACGATAAGCGTGCAACAACTTGGGACGACCGGATAAGGTACGTACTTTGGCCCAACGCCGACAGTGAGGAATGGTCAAGCAAGGATTGACATAGCATCGTCATAGGTATGTCTGGTCGCTGTGCTGCAGGGTGCCTAGTCGCCGCGACTTGCTGTACAAAGTTTCAGCCATGCTTTTACGTAGAAGCTCATTGCCGTCCCGTCATCGGCCAGTGTCAGTCAAGCTGTCGCAGACCGTTGTGGACGCCAAGAGTTCCGGGGCCCGGGATTAGAACAAGGAAGAGGAGCAAACCCCACGATGGGCCGATGGCGTCGACGTCCGACGATGGCTTGCTTCCAGAGTTATGCTTAAACCTCGTACACGTGTACCTGACACCTCCGTCATTAACGGCAACCGAGGCTTCTCAAAGCACTCTTACCTACGGGAAACCCACACAATCTTACTGTGGTATAGCTCTGATTAACTCGAGGACATACTTCGCTTTTACGTATTTGTCTCACCAGAAGTTGTTTGCTATGAGGCCAGAATGCCGGCAGCTTCATCGGCTAAGCGGCCGAAGTACAGCGTGAGGCCCTTTTTCATATCAACCTTTATCATCACCGTCCTCGCCACCTATGCCTTGTTCATAAGAGGTCCTCCCATCCCTCATACGAGCAGCCATGCGCCATATCTCGGACCCAGGTCCAAGGCTCCGGAGCCCGAGTGCAATACGGTCCGCGATGCGAAAGACCAATGCGCCTTCGTGCTCCGGTACTGCGACGATGACGAGGCCGGCCTCATCCAGTACCTCACCTTCTACTACTGCACCATGGGCAGCGCCAAGCCCGTCGCATTCATCCTCATGGTCATCTGGCTCGGTCTGCTATTCTCGACGATAGGCATTGCCGCCAGCGACTTCTTCAGTGTCAATCTCAGCACCATCGCCAGCATCCTTGGTCTTAGTGAGAGCCTCGCTGGCGTGACCTTTCTGGCCTTTGGCAACGGCTCGCCCGATGTCTTCAGCACCTTTGCCGCCATGGGCTCCAATAGCGGCAGCATGGCCGTTGGTGAGTTGATAGGAGCGGCCGGTTTTATCACTGCTGTCGTCGCTGGTTCCATGGCCCTTGTCCGCGAGTTCAAGGTCAGCAAGAGGACCTTCATCCGGGATATCTGCTTCTTCATCGTCGCTGTGGGTTTCGCCATCGGGTTCCTCGCCGACGGCAGTCTGAAGCTATGGGAGTGTCTGACCATGATCGGCTTCTACTTGTTCTACGTCGTGACCGTGGTCGGATGGCACTGGATAGCGACCAGGAGGAAACAGAAGCGCGTGAAGGACAGTACCGCCCGCAGTCACGTCTATGCGCCCGCTGCTCACGGCGCAGACGAGCTGGAGCCGTACCGCGATGAAGAGGACGAGGACGACACAGCGCCTGTTGGGGGACGATCCAGGAGTGCTCCTGAGGCTATCGACATCAGCGCCCTGGAACGAGCTCCGCTGATAGAGGTCGACGACGCTTCGCCGTTAGATGAAGATGACGAGAGAGGCGTGCATCTGGCGGCGGAAATGACCAGCAGTATGCGCGTCAACCGGCCACGATGGGGTAGGAGCAACACCACCATCACGCCCATTCGACCGAGCCTAGTCGGTGCCTTGGAGTTCCGGTCTGTTTTAGCCTCCTTGCAACGGGCGAGAAACATGCATCTCACACCATTGCCTCCGCGGGATTACTTCGATACCCCGCATGGGGCTTCTTCGTCGGTTGACGACCTCCAAGCTCGGGGTAGTCGTGGAGCATCGCACGCTACAGTCCCATCTGCGACAAGAGATCGCGCCCTGTCATCTGGCCACATGCCCCTTAACCTGGAAAGTGTGCAGCTGCCACGGCCCAACTTTGTGGTCAACACTTCCAGTCCACCAGACAGTCCCGACGGTCAGCATCCCATACGCCCTATTGCCGGTGTCCTGCAACAGTCCGGTGACCAAGGCCTGGTGCAGACACCTCCCCAGCTAGAGGGGGCTTCCAGAGACAGTAAAGGCAGCAATCTACAACTGCAGATCCCCAGTCCATCCGGACGGTCGAGCGGGAACTCCTCTCCGTCTCTATCTCCATTCCCTGGCCTATCCGAATCCCCGCTGCCTATGTCACCTAATCCGCAGGCTCAACCCTCAAGCTTCATCCCAACTACCCCCGGAGGAAGACGTTCTTCTCACGCCATGCAGATCGATGAACCCGAAGATAACCCGAGACCTGTCAAATGGTGGCCATACAAGGTGCTCCCCCCGCCTCACATCCTGCTGGGGACACTGTTCCCAACGCTGCAGGGCTGGAGCGAGAAGACCATCTGGGACAAGATAGTTAGCGCCGCATCTGTCCCCAGCATCTTCCTCCTTGTCGTCACCCTTCCCGTGGTAGAAACGGACAGCGAAGACCCCGAACTAGACCTAGCCGACCTACCCGAACCCACCGTCAGCGGTCCCGGCAACGCACCGGCGCCAGTATCCGTCGATGACGATGCCGCGATCGAGCCCGAGACAGTATGGCAGCACTACCGCCGGCGTACCCGATCAGTCAACAGCCGCTTATCCACGAGCTTCTCGCCGAGCATCCCGGCCCTCAATCTCGACCAGGCACCACCGTCACCAGAACCACAGGCGACAAACGGCAACCGCGCCGACCCTGTCAATTTCTCCAGCCTTCCCGAGCCCGCCAAACCCACCGCCACAACCCTTCAGCGTCCCTCCTCCATCTCGCCCTCTTCTCAGCCCGATACCCCAGAATGGCACCGCTGGCTCGTCATCCTCCAACTCTTCACCGGCCCCCTCTTCGTCGCCCTCATCCTCTGGGCAAACATGTACGAAGACCTCCCCAACCCGGCCCGGACCTTCGTCCGCCTGACCCTCTACTCCCTCCTCGGGTCCGTCGTCGCCCTGGGGATCCTCCTCCTCACCACCTCGCCCTCCAAGAAGCCCCGCTACCACTCCCTCCTCTGCTTCCTCGGCTTCATCATTAGTATCGCGTGGATCTCGACCGTCGCGGGGGAGGTGGTGGGCGTGCTCAAGGCCCTGGGCGTCATCCTCGGCATCTCCGAGGCCATCCTCGGCCTCACCGTCTTCGCGGTCGGCAACTCCCTCGGCGACCTGGTCGCCGACGTGACGGTCGCCAGGCTAGGCTATCCGGTAATGGCGCTGTATGTCCCCCGCTTACCTCTTCTTCCCCTTGTCGCAGCAACAACCAATCCCCCTGTTTGCTTTGCTAACCACCTATCACCCACCAAACAGAGCAGCCTGCTTCGGCGGCCCCATGCTCAACATCCTCCTCGGAGTCGGCATCGGCGGCGCCTGGATGATCATCAAGACCGCCAACGAGAAGCACCGCAAGCACCCGGAGCGCCCGACGGTGTACAAGCCATACAAGATCGAGGTGGGCGAGACGCTGCTCATCTCGGCCATCACGGTGCTCATCACGCTTGTCGCGCTACTCGTCGTCGTGCCGCTGAACAAGTGGGTCATGAGCCGCAGAATAGGATGGGGGCTCATCGCCATCTGGGCGGCTGGCACGGTTGTGAATGTTGTCGTCGAGGTTACGGGCCCGTGGTCGGATGTCGCTTGATACCCCTTACGTACATATTTATTGGAGGACGGTAGCGTTTACATAGCACTCTACATATTTCACAGAAACCGGGATCTTGCAAAGCGAAAGGTCCGACGACAGCCTCGGGGTCGTGGACGGAACGGCAACATTGGTGTGCATGATATTATCATTGCTATGTCTATGCCGTACATTGACCGACCGCAACAGTCCCAGGGGCAGAACAACTCTCTTAGGGGTAGTGGACTTACCGGCAAAGCAGAATACAACCGTCAACCCGGAACATACATGCCAGCCAGTGCTCGTTCATTGATATCAGCCCCTCAGACAAAGACGTGTCTAGCCGCAACTAAAGTAACAACCCTCGCCAACTTTTGGACGCCTCGCAATCAAAAATCCCTTGGAATGACCCCCGAAAACCCTCAGTAAGCAGTCGTGACGAGAAGGTTTGGTCCACTTCCCATGTCCCTCCATCGCAGTTGCAGAGGACAATAGGAAGCTTCGTCCCAACTTCAAATGATCAAAAGCCCTCAGAGCCAGCAAAGAGCCCACGGAACACCGACGAAGCCAACGAAGCCCTCAGAGGAACCCATCTTTGGTATCTCGAAACATCGCAAAGGTAACATGCTCGCCACCCCGGCAAGCAAGGAAGCCCACTGGTCTAACTGAGCTGTCAAAGAGCAGAAACCAGCTCAACAGTATCGTGTCATAAAAGCCCTCAGGTGTATATCGTGCCTCGTACCGTAGTACTTGAAGAGGCGTTTCTCTCAAAGCCCACATCTCCACGATGGAGTTAAGGATCAAAAGCCGACAAACCCACAAGCCCACAGATGCTCGCATGAGACGCCGTTGCGCGCGTCAGTGTCAAATCGAGTCAACCTTTTAGAAGGTGATCTTCTTGCCCTGGAAGCCGCCGCCGCCACGGCCGCCGCGTCCACCAAACCCGCCGCGGCCACCGCCACGATCACCGAATCCACCGCGTCCGCGACCACCGCCGCCACGGCCACCGAAGCCGCCGCCGCCGCCGCGACCGCCGCCACGGCCACCACGGAAGCCGCCGCCGCCATTGTTGTCGCGAGCCTTAGCATAGTCAAGACGCACCTGACGACCCTCGATGGACTCGCCGTTGAGTTGCTCGAAAGCCTTCTTGGCATCGTCAACGGAGGCGAAGGTGACGTATCCGAAGCCCTTGGGGCGACCCGACTCACTGGATGATGGTTAGAATTAGCGTCTCCATACGAAATATAGCAGGTTCAGACTTACGGGTCGGTAGGAAGGCGAAGGCTCTGGACCTCGGCAGCAGTGTTGAAGAAGTCGGAGACGACAGACTCGTTGGCGTCGAAGGGGAGGTTACCGACGAAGAGGGTGTCGCTAGGAGGGCTGACCTCATCACCGTACTTCTTCTGGCGCTCAGCTGCGCGCTCGCGGGGGTTGGCGTCCTGCTTCTTGCCGGCAAAGTCAATGCGCATGTCACGGCCGTCCAGGAGGGCGCCGGTCTTCTCAGCGTGGGCCTTCTTGGCGACCTCCTCGCTGTTGAAGTCGACATAGCCGAAGCCGCGCGACCTGCCAGACTCCTTGTCTGTGATGACACGAGCGCTGACAAGGCCCTCGTAGCTGGAGAACTCCTGGTACAGGGCGTCGTCGTCAATGTTCCATGTCAGGTTGCCAACCCACAGGGTAGCGGAAGCCTCGCTCTCCTCGGTCTTGGCCTTCTTGGCAGTAGCGTCGGTCTCCTCGGCCTCGTCCTCGGCCTTGCGCTTGTTGGAGGGAGCCGCGGTCTTGGTCTCCTCCTTGGAGCTGGCATCAGACTCCTCCTCTTCGTCATCATCGTCGTCGGATGAATCAGACGAGTCGTCGTCCTCATCATCTTCTTCTTCCTCAGAAGACTATAAGAGAAAGTTAGCATATTGCAGGAGTCATCTCGAAAGATGGGATCGTACAGAAGAGTCAGAGGATGTCTCGACCTTCTTGGCAGCCTTCTCAGCCTTCTTGGGTGCGGTGCCGTTGGTCTTAGCAGGCTTAGCCTCCTCCTCGGACTCAGAAGAGTCGGAGTCGTCAGAGTCGGAAGAATCAGAGCTATCCTCAGCAGACTCCTCCGCCTTAGCCTTGGGCTTGGCGACCTCCTTCTCAGACTCCTCCTCAGAGTCATCGGAGTCCTCAGAGTCGTCTTCCTCCTCGGACTCGGAGTCGTCGCTGGACTCGGAGCTGGAAGACGAGGACTCGACCTTCTTGCTCTTCTTCTCCTTGCCGTTCAGAGCCTTGTCGGCCTTGCTGACCAGGTCCTTGACGACAGTCTTGGACTTGGTGGCAGCAGTGGCGGCAGCCTTGGTGACGCCGGCGTCCTTGACAGTCTTGAGCGGGTCGGCAGCGGGCTTCGCCGACTTGGAAGACTTAGTCTTCTTGATCTCTGATTTACCCATTCTGAATGGTTTTGTTGATTTGCGTAAGGGGGTAAATAGAAGATGGGACGTGGTGATGTTGGATGAAGAGAGAAGAGGGAAAATGCTTGATGGGAAAGTGGGAGGCGGTTGGTATAAAAAGGCCTTTGGAGCAGGGGAACTTTTTTGCCGGTGAGTGAAGATTTGCGCGGACAATTCGAAAATTTCGGATAGCGGCGAGGGCGGTCAAGAGCACAAGTGGGGTAAGGGTCCTTTAGGTCGGTGGATTCCAGCCACCTCTTTTAGCGCTTGCGAGTCACGGTCCTCTCCTTCAAAAGCTTTGATATTGCAGCCTTGCATGTCAGGCAGCAAGCATAGCCTTCCTTTCTGGTTTACCTAAGACAGCCGAGCTAAAGTGGCCCAAGCTCAATTGAAGCCCGGGACTCGAGGAACAGCTTCACGTCGTCACAGCTCCGCGGCCGGACAGCACGCACTCCTGCCATTCCGACGGCACGAAGACCATCTGCATATTCAAAGAATCCCGATCATACCGTCAGGCTTGAAAAGGTCTCGTCGCCAGTCGCGCATTTCAAACAATCGCATAACAATGCCTACACCAGAGTCCGCCGCCTTCCTCGCGAAGAAGCCGACAGTGCCTCCGACATTTGACGGCGTCGACTACGATGACAACAAGAGGCTGAAGCAGGCCCAAGATGCGATTATCAGGGAGCAATGGGTCAAAGTCATGATGGGTCGGCTGGTGCGGGAGGAACTGAGCAAATGCTATTACCGGGAGGGTGTCAACCACTTGGAGAAGTGCGGTCACCTACGAGGTTAGTGAAACTGACGCTGTTGCATAGTCTCAATTCCCTACAGGAGATAGCCATAGCTTTGTACTGACTTCATGGACAGAGCGATACCTGCAGCTTCTCAAGGACCACCGGGTGAAGGGTTACCTTGGCGAGCAACAGAACTACTATGACAAGCAACAATGAGGTGCACCGGGCTTATGGGCGATGTTATTCCTTGAGTATAGGGAAGATGTTCCCAACGGATGGGACACTACTCGTGAAGCAGGAGAATGGGCGTGGCAAGACGCAGGGCGCATGTGTTTCTTGCCGAGGGAGATTGGACTGCCCAAGGGTGCAAGGCACAAAATCTCCCAACTGTAAATAAAGCCAATTGAAGCACTGTAAAACACTCTACTATAAACTCCCGCCGTGGGGATCAGCCTCCCTGTGTTTCTATGTCCAAGTGATGCGTGTGCGGGCTCGAGGTCAGTATAAAAACTGCTAAAGCCTATCAATCGGCCACCATAGAAATTTTCGAGATCCGCTCCAAACCAATCCGTCTCACGAGCGCAAGCTAAACCACGACATCCTCCCATCCAGCACTTGGAGGGACACTACCTCACCACAACACAGCAAAAATGATCTGCAGGACATGTTGCCGGAGGGCAGCCTCCATAACAACAAGGCAGTCTCTTCGCTTACCCCTCAGATCATTCTCGACGAGCATACCTTTCCGCAACGCCGCAGCCGCAGCGGCGCAACAAGCCGCACCGTCCACGCCCGAGCTCAGCACCCCGACAGACTCGGCGGCTGCTGGCGAGACGAAGGCCCCAAGATCAATATGCGCGGCCGGCACGCCGCTCAACGGCCTGAACTACATCAAGGGCAAGACCGACCCCGTCGCGCTGGCCGACGAGGAGTACCCGGAGTGGCTATGGGACTGTCTGGACGTGATGAAGAAGGACGCGAGTGCGGCAGAGGACGACGCCGGTGACGAGTTCTGTGAGTCCACCTCTTCTTGTCCACGGAACTGTTCAGACATGCGGTGCTAACGTTAGCTCCCCAGCCAAATCCAAGAAACAACGACGCCTAGCTGCCAAGCGCCAGCGCCAGCTCGAGGAGAAGATAATGAAGACGGGCGACCTGTCGGCCCTCGCCCCCAAGATACCGTTGTCGCAGCAGTCGATCAATCTGCCGGCCAAGGAGGACGGTGACGTTAAGGACGCGCTCGAGGCGTCGGCCAAGCGGGAGGAGCTGCGCAAGGCCATGCGCAAGGAGAGGAAGGCCAAGATCAAGGAGACCAACTACCTCAAGTCGATGTAGATTATCGCCTGAGCATGCAGGGTTTTCTGGGAGAAAGGGAGGAGGAGGAGGGGTTGTATATCACCACATCTGCTGGAGACGGCAGGTTGTACGTATTATCTGTATCATATTTTCAGGCTTCCACACTCTCTAGAGGCG
Source organism: Coniochaeta hoffmannii (assembly GCA_030052785.1). Classification (NCBI taxonomy): domain Eukaryota; kingdom Fungi; phylum Ascomycota; class Sordariomycetes; order Coniochaetales; family Coniochaetaceae; genus Coniochaeta; species Coniochaeta hoffmannii. Next base: position 154,800 of record JANBVN010000023.1, read on the forward strand.
GGATGCCTATAGACTAGATAGGACCAACGCTTAGGCCTGGTTCGTACTCCTATCCAACACCGCTGATGACACGTTCAGTTGTGCTTTCCAGCTAGACTCGTGTCAATGCAGCGGTCATGTAGTCTCTCCATCTGGCGTAAGCCGTCTTTGCCTGGTCATGTCGGTACCCCTAACTCCCGTTACCCTTTCAACGCAATGCGAAATGTTCGATCCGGTATGCGAGATAACAATCAATCCTCATCCTCCACCTCACCGATCGACCTCTTCTTGAGCTGGATCTCTGCATCCGTGTTCCTGATGTTCTGCTCCAGGCGCTTCCGCATAATGACAGATGTACTCTGCCGCAGCTGCTCCTGGTATCCCGCCTTCTGCTTCTCGAGGCTGGCGATCTCGTTCCGGACGCTCGCTTTCTGGTCGTGCTCTCCGTCTTCGCCTTCCTCGCCTTCTTCCATGTAGCCGTACTCGTCTCCCTCGCCCTCCTCCGACTCCTCCTCGCTGTCGCCCTCGTCTTCCGCATCCGGTTGCGCGGCGGGAGTAGCACCGTTAGCCGTCATCGGCGTGGCCGCCTCACCGCCAGCCGGAGTCGCCCCCTCCTCTTCAGCCCCCGGCTCGTCCTCCTCGAACATGGCTTCGAGGTCGTCAACATCCATCTCTCCCTCGTCACCCTCAACGTGCTGCGTGATGTCGGCATCGCCGAAGTAATCCTCTTCCTGCTCGCCCTCGGCATCAGCCTCTCCGTCCTCCTCCTCTTCTTCCTCCTCCTCATCCTCATAGTACATGTCCTCGTCCCCGTTCTGCTGGCGCTCGTCGATAAACTCGTACTTGGTGCTGATAGCTTCCTTATCCGCCCTCAGCAACCGTTCCACCTCGGCCTCCTTGTTCTGAATCTCCAGCTTGCTCAACCTCTTCCTAAACCTCCGGTGTATACAATCGTGCATCGGCGGCGTCAGCCCGTGCGGCCACCTGTACCCGTGCTCCACCGTCTTGGGCAGCGGCACCGTCCTCGCCTCCTGCTCGCCGGCCACCTTGGCGAACACCAGCAGCATCTGGCAGATGTCCGCCGACTTGACGAACGACTTCTTGTCCCACGTCTTCATCCCCTCGGTGATGGTCGGCAGGTCGACCAGCACGCCCGCATAGTTCGTCCCCTGCACCGTGACCATGCACCTCCTCATCTCGTTATCCACCCACCGCATCGCCACGTCGGCGCCGCCCTGGCTCTTAGGCAGGCCGACCTTCCGCTCCTCGATGCACCGCCGCAGGTAGTCGCAGTGCTCGCCCGGCATCATGCGTAGGATGAACTGCTCCTCTATCACGGGGTCCGTCTCGCGGTCCTCGGCCTCGCTGTCGTACCCGTCGCCGTCCGGGCGGTAGGGCATCCTGGCCCTGTGCGCGCCCTGGTTGAGGATCTTGACCGCCGGCGTCTTGGGGGCGGGCGTGCCGGGCGTGCCGGGCATCTGGAGGAGCTTGATCTTCTTGGCCTTGGGCTCGCCGTTCGCGGACGACGCCTGGTGGTTGCGGTGGTGGCGGGACGCGAGTAGTTCGTCTTCCGTCGAGTCGCCGTCCATCTCACCGTTGGCGCGCTTCTTGGCCGTCGGCTTCATGATCCGTCCGGCTTTCGTTTTGACGACCTTCAAGGGGGTGGGTGCTTGTGGAAGGGGCGGCGGCGCCATGGGCGCGGAGGGGTGAGGGGGGACGCCATCGATGGGTGTCGCGGGTTGGGAGGTGCGGAGCTTGATGATCTTCGGCCTGCCGTCTGCCGAGGGGGTGCCCGCCGGGGAGTGTAGTCGCGGCGGGAGGGATGCGAAGGATGGCGGGGATCCTGCTATCGAGGGCTCCTGCTTGATGCTGGGGCCGGAGAAGCTGCCGCTGTTGGGTATCTTGAGAGTGATCTTCGCCATCTTGTCTTGCTATTGAGAAAATGGATGGCAGGCGGTGGCCGTACCAGAGAGAAGGCTGGGTGCGCGAGCGAGTTGGTTGCGCTCGAAGGGCGCGCGCAACGAAACGGAGGTTACGAAGGTGTTGCTGCCATATGAGGGTGAAGTCGCGAGTTTGTCGAAGAGAAGGGGAGTTTGCGTCTGGCTCCTTGGAAAAATCCGATCTTAGCAACAAATAAGCTCTACTATAAAAGATCTGATTCGGTCCGAGGCTTTTCACTCAGATGTGACGGTATTAAAAAAGATGAGAAGTAGATGCGATACATCTGTACTCCTGGTCTGGCGTTCGCCAGTGTCAGTGATGCAAGTGAAGGGAAGGTGGACCCCTGCCTGTAGCTTAGCGTGAGCCTCAACCACAGTGCTTTTAATCGCTAGCTCAACCTTGACTGAGGTGTTCAGTGCGACTGTGCAGCTTCCCGACTGAATTTGGCCGAGAATCGAACTTCCAGAAAGTTGCACAAAGGCAATCTGGAAGTCGTTCCGAGACCATCTGACTTTGCGCCCTCTCAAACTATGGAAAGAGTCTGACCGGGGATTATTCACCACTGTCATGGGTTGGTGAATGCCAACGCTTCATCAGTTCATTGCACGTCGACCATTCTTGTCCTCCGTTGAGAGGTCGCTCTCCTCGCAGTTCTAGCATCAGTGCTTCAAGTTGGTTTGCGACAACCGACGCGAGCGCACTTCAACCCACCACTCCACATCAGCATATCCTACACTCCTTTCTCAGCCCAGAGTCAAACTCAAACCCAAACCCAAAATGACACCCCCGACCACCCTCTTCCACGCCCTCCTCCGACCGTCCATCCTCCAGATCCTCCGCGCGACAGGCTACCACGGCGCCCGCTCCGCCGTCCTCGACATCCTAACGGACCTCGCGGCGCGCTACCTCTGGGAGCTCTGTCACATGACGGCCGTGTACGCTGCGCACAACGGCCTCGACGCCGAGGCCCCCGGGGCCCCGACCGTGGTGGACGTGCGCATGGCCCTGCAGCACATGGGCGCCCTGCTGCCCGAGCGGCCCGAGCTGGAGCAGGAGTACACGGGCGTCGAGGACACGAGGGGAGTGGACGAGTTCGTCGCCTGGTTCGAGAGCCAGCAGATGGCCGAGATACGGCGCGTGGCGCTAGACGGGGTGGATGATGCGACGAATTATCTGGAGGGTGAGTTTGCTCAACACACAACCTACGTTATTGGAGCCTGACTGACCGGGTGAAACAGCACTTAAACAAAGGCACGGCCGGGCAGACGACGACTCGAAATACGCTGGCACGCTGCTGGGGAAGTGCCTGGAGCACGGAGACGTCATGGTGGAGGGCGGAGATGTTCCCAGCATCCGTGACTGGGCCGAGAAGAGACGCGCTGTGACAGAGCGCAAGAATACCGCTGCGGTAAACGGACATTCGGATGACGTTGATGGAGATCCGGGCTCGCGGCCTTCGAGTTCGGGCTTGAGTTCTCTTGGTGACCGGACCATTGATCACGATATGTCGGACTTCGTGGGAGAAGAAGCATGAAGATGGGACGTCGTTACGGTGGACAGTTTCGGAGTTGAATTTTGTTCTGATACCAGCATGCATAGCGACGGCGTTTGGATTGATTGCACAAGATAGGAGATCAGGGACTTTATTTTCGCAGACGGCAGGGAGAGGCAAGCTCCCAGTAGCCTGCAGTTGATATGGTTGGCAGTCCAGACACTGGCACTAGACGTAGAAGTCAAGAAATTGGAAAGCCGCGTTCTTGTGCGGCTCTCTCAAATCAAAAGTCGTCGGCAAATGTTTCATATCTTTCCGTCTTGCATGCTAACCTTCGCTATCTCCAGCCGATGCCATATCCCTCCATGCACAAGGCATCGACTACCTGCTATAAGTTCCAAACTCGCTCACCCTATCCAGGTTGAAAGCAGCGCTGATGAGAGCCAGGTGGCTGAAGGCCTGCGGCGTGTTGCCGAGCTGCTCACCACTGCGCGCAATCTCCTCGGAGAACATCATCAGGTGGTTGGAGAAGCTGAGCATGTTCTCAAAGAGGTTGATGGCCCGGACGAGGTACTTGGGCTCGTACACGGACGCCCGTGTCATGGCCTCGACCAACCAGAAGGTGCACATGCTGAAAGCCCCTTCACGCCCTCCTACGCCTAAGTCATTGTTAGAGATATCGTGACATCCTTGGCTCTGATAGCTCGGGGATGGGCTGCACATACCGTCTTCCGCATGGTCGGTGTCATAGCGGTACACCAGACCGGTGCTGGTCAGGCCTCCCTTCTCCGGGGGCATCAGGATGCGATCGAGCGTGTTCAAGAACCGCGGGTCGTTCGGCGCGACGAAGAACACCAGCGGAGCGATAAGGATAGACGAATCCAGCAACGTGTTGTTCTCGTAGCTCTGCACGAAGCACTTGAGCTCCTTGTTGTATCCCTTCTCCATGATCTCCTCCATCAGCCCGTCCCGAGCGGCAAGCCACTTGACCCGGTTCGGACACGGCAGGTTCCTCTTCTCGGCCAGGCGCAGGCCGCGGTCAAAGGCCACCCACAGCATCACTTTGGAGTAGACAAAGTTCTGCTTGTTGTTGCGCACCTCCCAGATGGACATGTCCGGCTGGTCGATGATAGTGAGGACGTAGTCGAGCAGCTTCCGGATGCTGACCCACTGGTCCCAGTTGATGGGCTTGCCGTACTTGTTGTACAGGTAGATGCCGTCCATCAGCTCGCCGTATATGTCGAACTGCTGGTGGAAGGCGGCTCCGTTGCCGATGCGCACGGGTCTGCTCCCCTTGTATCCCTCGAGGTGCGACAACTCGACTTCTGGAATGTCAGTGTCGCCGCGGATGGTGAACATAATGGGCAGGCCGCCGTCAGGTAAGCGAGACTTCATCATACGCTGGCTGATGAAGTCCATGTAGGCGTCTGCCTCGGCCGTGAAGCCCATCCGGAGGAGGATGTAAATGGTGAAGCTCGCGTCCCGTACCCAGGAGAAGCGATAGTCCCAGTTTCTTTTGAATCTTGAGCGTTAGTCTGAGCGGTGGCTTTCGCACAAGGGGCCAGCCATCGCGCACTACTAGTAGGGGGAGCACTGACCTTACACCGCCGACATCCTCTGGAATTGAGAATGTTGGCGCAGCGATGATAGCCCCGGTCGGCTCATATGTCATGAGCTTGAGGATCAGTAGACTGCGAGCCACAACCTCTCGCCACCGACCTTTGTACTTGCTCTTGGAGATCCAGTTATACCAGAATGTCTGGGTGTCGTGTTGTTGCAGATCGAGCACAGCGCTGGTTATGCTTTTCGTAACATGGTTTTCGATGTCACTGCGTAGGACGAAGGATATGGCCTGTCCCTCCTGAACCAGTATCCTGGCCACGACGCCTTCCCCAAGCATGCCAGGGCGCTTCTCCGCCTTGAAGATCACAGAGGGGCATGTGTCAACATCTTCCTCGCCCTTGTCAATAGTGACATCCAGCTGTAACTTCAGGTTCTTGCTGTGGAAGGTCACCGTCTTGCTGTTCGCGCTCCCGGGCTCGTGGACAGGCTGGACGATGGTGGTCACGTGCGGTTCAAGAGCATAGTCGAAGGCTGGGAATAGCTCAACGTCAAGAGCGAGCTCTCCACGGATGCACTCGACTCTCCTCACCAACCACTGCTTCAGCTCCTCCTGCACGGTGGTGGCTTCGCGGAAGCCGCTCTGCCGGGGCCCTCCTCGGGGGACGACGCTGGAATGCTTGGGCCGGGGAAAGAAGTCGACAACGTCCACCACGCCCTGGTCGCGGATATACCTGGTTTGGAGGATGTTTGATGAGGGCAGGTACTGCTGTTTGGTGGTGCACGTTACGTCTGACTGCGGATGTATGCTGAAGTATCCTCCCTTGTCCTTGTCCAAGAGCCGACAGAACACAGACGGAGAGTCGAAGTCGGGCCTGAGGAGAGAATGAGCTGGAGTGTACTGGTGATGATAGAATACGGGAAAACTTGCCAACACATGAAGTCGACGCTCCCGTCCATGCCAACGAGGGCACACGTCCGCATGTTTCCGATCAGGCCATAGTTCTCAATGGGCAGATATCCGCCCGTCTGGTCTCGCATCTGCCCCGTAGGATTTGTGGTAGAAGAGTGAGTTGTCATGTTGACCATGAGTGCAGAGTCTCTGGCGGATGCGTGTGAGCTCTCTCCAAGCTCGTTGAGCGGTTTAAGCTCGAGGTAAGCAGAGCGGAGGTTTGGCCTATTCGATGTACGCGAAAGCTACCTGCGAAACAAGTCGAGACGGGCACTAAGTTATCTTCACAATGACTCCAGTTTTAATGGAGCAGCTCAGTTCGGAGGTAGTATATAGCTTCGGTCACAGCTGTCGGTGCTTGGGAAGCTGGTGTGGAGGTCCCGAGCTGCACGGAGTTAGCCTTGGGATGCACGACGCTCAGCTCAGCACCAGTAGTAATCTCGGCGTACTTTCTGTTCTGCGTGTAGACTCTAGCTGTGAGTAAGCACCCTCTTATTCCGGTAAGAACCTGGGTTGAGGATTCGCTCTAAGTGCAAGTCTAGATGGAATGTTGTCGAGGCGTGCTGTTTACCGGTGTAACGAGATATTTAAGGTACTGTACGTTATTGTCCAGTTTGTCCAATGAGATATGCAGAAAGTCGTCCGGACCTGAAGTCGGAGAAAGAACATTTGAGGCAAATACTTCCGCTATTCCAGCATCAGAACATCGTCAAGGGAAAACCAACCTATCTACACGAGTGGATGAAGTAGAACCGTGCATTCATCACAGTAGACGTCACTCCCGGCTTGGTGGACAGGCATCAGTGGAGACTTGACGGATGAGACTGGGGCCCTCCAGAAGGTAGCGATGCCTACAGGCCATGGGCCACCTATTAGACGTGAAAGCGCAAATATCACAGTACGTTACGAGTAATTGAGACATATATGGTCGATGTCTTGACAGGCACCTGGCAATAGTGTACATGTCTTTGCTGGGGAGACCCAGGAATTCACGATATATGCAATCGAGGGGTTTTCGCGTCGGGAGATACGTGTAGGTAGTCGAGCATAAAACATGCTGTTATTGCCCCTATTCGTGTGGTCGTCCCAGCTGTGGGCAAGCTCTCACTCCATGTCCTGTGATGAGAGACACTGCAGATCTCAGGCATAATAGGAGAAGCTTCAAGATACCTATGCAATCACCATCAGCGACCGAATTCAAGGACCGTTTTTCTCAATTAGGGTCGACTTGTCCAGGGCAGGTTGAAAGCCGGCAGTCGGCATCAACCTTCTTTCCCATCCGTCGGCGCATTTCAGGTCCCTGACCGCCTGGTCCAGAAGTCGCAGGGTTGCACAGCTTGGCGGAGCTTAGTGTCCAATAATACAGCTCTGTTCGGTCTCAAGCGCTCCACATCTCATCTTGTGAGCGCGCCATCGACGTCCATGATCGACTTTCTGGGGCCGCCGGGCCCGATGACCTGGCCCAAACCGCATTTGCTAGCATGTGCGCCGCCCTGTGAAATGGGCCCCCTCTGCTGCTGTTGGGTCGAAAAGCGTCAACGACAATTATGGGCACCTTGTTGACGCCCTCTTCGTCTCCTTCACCTTCACCTTCACCTTCAGATCTCGCATTAGCTCCTTCTGCGCCTCAAGACGGACGCATCGCCGAGAACAGTGCTGCCGCGCCCTTGCTTTCCGGGCACGCGAGCTTACCGTTTGACCCACTCACGCGACATCTTCGAACGAGTTCACCGGGAGGCACAGGAGGTCCCGACGACTCGAATGCGGAGTCCTCAAGCGCGAGGTTGCAGCCCGAGATCGAGATGGATCCTCTAACGCCTGCCGGCCACCGCCGCAGACGGAGCAGCTTGATGAACCCCGTAGGCGGGGCCTCGGGCAGCGGCCGGTCCTCGCGCCCGAGAGGCCAGTCCATCCGGAGTCAGGCTGAGGGCCTAGAAGACAGCAAGATATTAGAGGAGGGCAACACGGATGCAGGTGCTCTGCGGCCCCACGACCGATCGGACGACAGTCTTTCGGACGAAGACCTCCACGACGACGAGGAGACGGGGCTGACAACCAAGGATAAGCGCAGGAAAAAGCAGAAGAAGAGGCGGAACACGCTGTTGGACCAGAGGATAGTAAAGGAGAGTGTCACAGAAGAAGAGAAAAGGGAAGCCGACCGGAATGTCCTGAGGCGATCGTTAATCAACGTCACGCTTATCGGGCTCTGGTATTTCTTCTCGCTGTCGATTTCAATAGTAAGTCATCCCCCTATTGCGCCCAGGACACCGCAAGGAGACGTGAGCTTACTCCTGCCAACAACAGTACAACAAATGGATGTTCGACTCCAGTAAACTCAACTTTCCTTTTCCCATGTTTACGACATCGGTGCATATGCTGGTACAGTTTTCGCTCGCATCTCTAGTTCTATACCTCATACCCTCCTTGCGCCCTCGACATGGCCACAAGTCAGACATGGGGCAGTCGAGACACGAGACGGAGCTCGACAACAAGACTCCTCTGATGACCAAGATGTTCTATCTCACCCGCATCGGACCCTGCGGCGCGGCCACAGGTCTTGACATTGGGTTGGGCAACACGTCCCTGAAGTTCATCACACTCACGTTCTACAGTAAGTGTCGCAGTGCGCCGTAATTCTCACCACAGCTGACCCTTCATGTAGCAATGTGCAAATCATCCGCCCTCGCGTTCGTGCTCCTCTTCGCTTTTATCTTCCGACTGGAAACACCTTCGTGGAAGCTAGTCGGCGTTATAGCAACCATGACCGTCGGCGTCATCATGATGGTAGCCGGCGAAGTCGAATTCAGCCTCCTGGGGTTTATCCTCGTCATCTCAGCGGCCTTCTTCTCCGGTTTCCGCTGGGGCCTGACCCAGATACTCCTCCTCCGAAACCCAGCGACCTCCAACCCCTTCTCCAGCATCTTCTTCCTCGCCCCGGTCATGTTCGTGACCCTCTTCTCCATCGCCATCCCCGTCGAAGGCTTCCCCGCCCTCATCGAGGGCGTCAGGGGCCTCGTCGCCGAGTGGGGACCCTTCCTCACCCCTCTCCTCATCCTGTTCCCGGGCACCATCGCCTTCCTCATGACGGCCTCCGAGTTCGCCCTGCTGCAGCGCACCTCGGTCGTCACGCTGTCCATCGCCGGCATTTTCAAGGAGGCCGTCACCATCACCGCCTCGCTGATCGTCTTCGGAGACACCCTGACGCCCGTCAACGTCTCGGGCCTCTTCGTCACGCTGGGCTCCATCGCCGCGTACAACTACATCAAGATCACCAAGATGCGCCAGGAGGCGCAGGAGGCCGCGCACCGCGAGCACATCGAGGCCCTCAACGCCTTCTCCTCTTCGAGCAACAGCGGCAGCGGCAGCGACGAGGATGGCGAGCACAGCGGTGAAGAAGCTGGGCTACTGCGCCGCAGCTTGGAGTTGGAAGACGCTGCTCTTTTTACTGCAGAGGGCGATATGATACCCAGACCGAGTTCTGTGCCGTTGGATCATGGGAAAGATGTCCACCGGAGGGAGGACTGACACCCACCCCACAATCTTAGGTCGTTCGACCATCACTACACTAGTACATATATCTCGTTTACTTGGCTCCTTTGTTCATACACGGCGAAAATGGCTGGGAGTGGCATGGAATATTCAGAAAGGGGTCATAAGAACACGAAGCATCATAACGGTCATTGGGACGGCAGTTAGGTGTTCTGGTTTTGCGATGTATTCCGTAGCGCTCTGAGATACCAATCTACATAGGCAGAAGTGAGGACACCGAGATCCTCAACCACGACAGCAGCAGTATCCCCCTTCCAAGCGAGACGAATGGACCCCCCGTCCCGGTCTGAACATGGCATACCTACCTGTTGTACTTAGCGTCGAATACGAAAGGCGCCGCGGGGGCGAGGGAATCGACCCAAGCCCGCAGACCGATGGCGCACGCGAAATCCCTTCCGTCCGGCGTGGTGGCCGCCCAAAAGACAAAGTAAGGCAACGTCACTACAATCGGAGCGAGCCGCTCGCCGGCCGTGTACATCTCGGACGGCAGCCTGGCGCGCCACTCGAAGCCCCTGAGCGCGATGACGCCGTCGACGAAGACGGGGAGGTGGTACTCCTCGGCCTCGCGGATGGTATCGAAATCCTCGTAGCCAGCGTATAGCGGATCCCAGTCCTTGTAGCCGGGATCGGTTTCCATCCTTGACAAGTAACTGTCTTGCGCCTCGCAATAGGGGATCATATACAGCGGCATCATATCGACGAACCAGATGGAGCCCTCTATGAGCCGGTCGATGCCAAAGAAGTGCCCAATGTAGAACATATGGACGAAGTTCGTGAAGGATAGGCATAGGCGCTCAGGGCGTCGGCATCTCCTAGACGTCCAACTCACCCCCCACCCCCCCTCCCCCCCCGCCCCGCCCGACCCCGAGCTCCAGATGGTCGAGGACCTGGAGGATGACATGCTCCGTAGACATATCGCCGCGCAAGTGCGCGAGGTCGGGCACTTCGATGAATCCCCTCTGCGGCCATGAATTAGCACGGAAGTGGTAGAATAACGCGAGAAGACCGCAAACTCGCAGTTTCCATCTGCGGCATATTGTCCTGGAACCAGCGCGATTTCCGGAACATCTGGCGCGGCGCGGTGTACGTCCAGACGCCACGCTTGACGACCACGTCGCCCGGAGGATGGTTGCCGAGCCCATCGCCAAATCTGTCGCCGCGGATGTTTAGACTTGTTCTGATGCGACGTACCGTCGCGTGCTCTGACGGCTGGACTATGCGCTTACCTGAGAACGGATTGCCGCATCTTGTCTGTCTGCTCGAGGGCCAAGAGAGAGGTTATGCTGGCTAGGCTCCAGACTGCCCTCGTGGTCGTTGAGTTGTTGCCAGGCTGGGAAGGGCAAAAACCGGAGAGCACTCGTGCTTTTATGGGCAGGTAAACACAACGACCTGTCTCGGTGAATGATGGTTGCGCTGGACTTCACTGGCTGAGCTTGGAGAATCAGCCTTGGTCCGTGGCAATGGCTGGGTCTGGTCTCGCTTCGCTACGGCAGAAGGCAGGGGAACAAGACAAACAACTGCGAATTGGCAACGACAAAGGCTGGTCAGGCAGCAGAATGAGAGATAAGAGTACGGTAGCAACTTGCTGCTCAATATTGAGTAGAGTCTCTACCAGTAAGATGCCTCAAACCCAGCGCAGAGCCGTCCGGGCATTTACCTCCGGTCCTTTACTGTAAAAGATGATGCAGGGGTATACATACAACAGGCGATGCCAACAGCTCCTCTAACCCAGGATCTTCAGTCCACCCCTCGTCTTCTGTCCAGGCTTCGTGACACCGCCCCCATGAGGTCCAAGGTGCGGCTCGTACCCAGCAGCAGCAGTGCCATCCGTGTTCCCCATCCCACTCCCACTCTGATGGCCGTCTCCCCCACCTCCCGTCTTCTTGTGCTTCCAGTTCCCCTTGTTCTTCCCCTGCCGCTTATCCTTGACCACCTGCGGCTTGATCTCCGTCTTGGCCTTGTGCACAACGACCGGGTGGCTCTGGATGTACTTGCCGTTCATCTCCTTGGCCGCCTGGAAGAAGTCGTCCGGGTCGCTGAAGCTGACGAAGCCGTAGCCCTTGCTCTTGGTCGTCCGCTTGTCGCGCACCACCTTGGCCTTTTGCACGCTCGGCCACCGCGAGAAAGCTTTGAGGAGCGACTCGTCCGTCGTCTCCCCCGCGAGGTTGCCGACGAACAGCCGCAGGTGGCTCGGGTCCCACTCCAGCAGGGAGTCGTCGGTCCACTTCTTCCCGCCGCCCTCGCGTATCACCGTCTTCTTCTTCTCCGCCGCTGCGTGCGCCGCTGCCGCTGCCGTCTCCGCGGCAGTGGGTGTCGCCGCTACTCCGATCGTTGGGCCGGTTTGCGGGCCGGCTGCGCTATTGTTGTATGCACCGTACCGGCCGGCGCCCCTGCCGCCGCTTGCCGTGGAGTCGCCTGCAGCGGCCGACGCGTCCTTGGGCATGTATGCACTCTGCCATTGTGCGATCTGGGCGGCTGTGTCTGGGTCCAGGTCCGGGCCGTGATGAGCCGCGTGTGAGCTAGCGGCTGCTGGTGCTGGGAAAGGGTTGCGGATCGCGGGAGGCGTGGAGTAACTGCCTGTGCCTGCGGCGCCGTAATAGGACTGTGTTTGGCCGGGGTAACTGGCTTGTGGTGCGGCTTGGTAGGTGTTGTATGATGCGGGTGGCTGTTGGTAGCTGGCTCCTATGGAGGGAGGCGCGGACGGGTAGGAAGAGTAGGGTTGGGCGGTCGCGGTTGGCGGAGCGCCATACTGTCGCAGACCGGCTGTGCCGTAGCTGGGAGGCGCGCCGTAGGACGAGGTGGCCGCCGGGTAGGAGGATGGCGGATTCGAGTATGTCGTGGGCGCGGCTGAGAAGGCGGGCTTGAAGCCGGAGGGTGGCTTGGACGGCTGAGGTGGTCGAGGTGGCAGCGACGGATGCGACGAGCTGCCCGAAACACCTGGAGGGCCGGAGTACGACATGATGAATTTGCTGCTTCAGGTGGCTGACTGTGATCTTGTGAAACGTACCTGTAGTATCCGCTGGTGATTTGCCACGCAGGACGGCTCACAGACGTTTGTTGGCGCAAGTTGAAGGCTGGTGACGTTTATCGGTGTTGACAGCGGACCAGAAGTGGAGTGAAGTGGAAAATAAAAGAAACGATGTTCATATGTGGCGGTGCACTACCACCGTAGTGTGGCTAAGGTAGACTAGGTACCACAGTACCTTACGTACAGCACTTTTGTTGGAGGGGCAGTTTAACCCCTCAACCCCACGCTGCCCTGCAACGACGACACCTCTTGACGAAAGGCTGAAGCGTAACGACCGGAGATGTCGATTCTGTTCTAGCACGCTATTCTCCGCCCTCGCAGTGCAGAGAAAGCCCGCTAGTTTAGATGGACAAATGATATCCGGATGCCCTCTCCACCTTGGACTCAGGAAGGATCAGGGCGCAACGGAGCCCAACAGCTTCGGGGGAAGCTAATGTCAGGTAGCACGGGGTATCGCTTTTGTTACTATGAGTTCTAAATGAGAGAACGCTCGGGAACATCGGCATACAGTCATCCTTGTGCATTGCACATTCGGGGTCCGATGGACGGGAGGTTAGTACGGAGATGCGATATTTTGCGTATTCAGCCGGGCAAATACATGGCTGGCTCATTTGCGCGTCGGCCCTCTACAGTTCTCGGTGCAACCGCGGCCTCGATATAGCGAGAATATGGCCTTGAATCGGCTCAGCTAGGCCGTCAATCAACAAAAAGCTGGTTGAGACAATCGATCCACTTTGGCCTGTCGAAGGAGTGATTTGATACCATTCCGGGCGTAGCATGAGTAACAGAGCCCAAATGGCTCAGTCGAAGCCCCCGGCATTTGCAGGGCAGGGAAACATGATATGTATGAGGGTGAACCGCGAAACACCGCTCATCACCTGAGCGGGAGGCTGCTGGAACATCCCGAGTCAGAGCACTTGTTGCACGCTTGCACCGTTCATTGGTGCCTTACTAAAGGACATCCTCGTGGCAGGTGGCAGGCACGGAACAGGTTCCCTTGGCACATCATCCCGCCATCCCGGGAAGAAGACAGCTTCACCAGCAGAGAGAGAGGGGAGAGGCTAATACAGGAGGGGATTGATTATACTTCATACGGAACTGGGCGAGCTGCCTTGGGACACTGAGTAAGCCCCGCTGTCAATGTCATCCAGTGGGCTTGGAGCTGTCGTCTTGGATTGGACTCCGACCCGGTCCACGTCCCGTTCGTGGGTTCCCAGCTCGCGGAGACAGTATTAAATAAAAGTTTCATCATTCAGCAGCAGCGCATCCGCATTTTACCTCCACCCTTTCCCCGTAGAAATCCCTCGTCGAACTTCCTCCCCGACAACAACCAAACGTTCATCAATTCCAGTTCTCAACGCCATTGATACAAGCTCTAAGCACCGTCTAGAGCTTACCATTCTTCCCGCTGGAATAGAACTACTTCGCACCCTACTCTTACCACAGTCCCAACTAGCTGTCTGCATCCAAACATGTCTGGCGCAGTGTAAGTCCTACCTCCCGTCGTTGACCTCATTTGTGTCACTTGTCTACCCCACCTCCCAACTCCCCGCCTCGCTCGACATGGGCATTTGCTGGCGAGCCACTTTGTCGCCGTCCACGCTCTCCGGTTGCTTCACTGGCGCAACCAACCGTGTATCAAGCTCTTGTCAATGCGTGTCTTCGTGTTGTCCAGCTCTCCTAATCTTTACACCTGCTGAGGGCTTCTGCCAGCGCTCGTCTAGCCAGCATCAACGTTGGCGGGGTTGGGGCGGCTGTCTCATCGGCTTCCTCAGCTATCTCGTCGTCATTGACAACCACACCAAGTCAAAGTAATGCTAACAATGTTGCAAGCGCTGATCTCGGCCTCATTGGCCTGGCCGTCATGTAAGTCGAACAGAACCCCTTCGTCGTCGCTGCTTGGGTGACATCTGCGCGTGTACTAACATTATGACATAGGGGTCAAAACTTGATCCTCAACATGGCGGACCATGGCTTCACCATCTGCGCTTTCAACCGAACTGTCTCCAAGGTCGACCGCTTTCTCGCCAACGAGGCCAAGGGCAAGTCCATCATCGGAGCCCACACCACCGAGGAGTTCGTCTCCAAGCTGAAGAAGCCCCGCCGTGTCATGCTCCTTGTCCAGGCCGGCAAGGCCGTCGACGACTGGATCGAGACCCTCCTTCCCCTCCTCGAGCGCGGAGACATCATCATCGACGGTGGCAACTCACATTTCCCCGACTCCAACCGGAGGACCAAGTACCTGCAGTCCAAGGGCCTCCGCTTCGTCGGCTCCGGCGTCTCGGGAGGTGAGGAGGGTGCCCGCTATGGCCCTTCGATCATGCCCGGTGGCGACGAGTCGGCGTGGCCGTACATCAAGGACATCTTCCAGAGCATTGCTGCCAAGAGCGACAACGAGCCCTGCTGCGAGTGGGTCGGCGACGAGGGTGCTGGCCACTACGTCAAGATGGTGCACAACGGTATCGAGTATGGTGACATGCAGCTCATCTGCGAGGTACGTGAGCGTGTCCCCCTGACTTGAAGAGCTTGCCACCAAGCCAGGGCGAGCCGTGCTAATAGCTTGCGTAGGCGTACGACATCATGAAGCGCGGACTCGGCATGAGCAACAAGCAGATCGGCGACGTCTTGGCCAAGTGGAACAAGGGCGTCTTGGACTCTTTCCTGATCGAGATCACGAGAGACATCATGTACTTCAACGACGACGACGGCACTCCTCTCGTCGAGAAGATCCTGGACAAGGCCGGCCAGAAGGGTACCGGCAAGTGGACCGCCGTCAACGCCCTGGACCTCGGCATGCCCGTCACTCTCATCGCCGAGGCTGTGCTCGCGCGCTGCCTGTCGGCCATCAAGGATCAGCGCACCACGGCTTCTACCAAGCTTGAGTTCGTCGGCCGTTCCAACACGTTCGAGGGCAACCAGGAACAGTTCCTGGACGACCTCGAGCAGGGCATGTACGCCTGCAAGATCATCTCTTATGCTCAGGGCTTCATGCTGATGCAGGAGGTATGTCTCTCTGATCCCGGAACTATCCGCAGTGACCCAGAAAGTAGCGACCGCTAACGCAACCTCGTTGTAGGCTGCCAAGGAGTACAAGTGGAAGCTCAACAAGCCCGAGATTGCGCTCATGTGGCGCGGCGGTTGCATCATCCGCTCAGTCTTCCTCAAGGACATCACCAGCGCTTACCGCAACAACCCCGACCTTGAGAACCTGCTCTTCGATGACTTCTTCAACAAGGCCATCCACAAGGCCCAGCCTGGCTGGAGAGACGTCGTCTCCAAGGCCGCTCTCCTCGGAATCCCGACCCCCGCGTTCTCTACGGCGCTGTCGTGGTTCGACGGCTACAGGACCAAGGATCTGCCGGCCAACCTGCTCCAGGCCCAGCGTGACTACTTCGGCGCCCACACATTCAGGATCAAGCCCGAGCACGCTTCGGACAAGTATCCTGTGGACAAGGATATCCACGTCAACTGGACCGGTCGCGGAGGAAACGTCTCGGCTTCCACGTACCAAGCATAGAAACCCCACGGGATTTGGCGATTTGGTGCATTGATAAGGTTGCAGGTTGCTGGGCGTAGAAAGATTGGACTTGGACCACCCTTGGGAGGATATAGGCTGTTCCTTCCTGTGTCACTGGATTGGCGGCACGTACCTGGACAGCGCCTGGACAATTGAAAGAACAGCCTAGTAATTGGTTGTGGAGTGATAGACAAATGACAACAGCTAGCTCGATGCGCCTCTGAGTTTTGGGGTCATATACTCCTCGGTCCTTGTTTGCCTTCAAAGCATAAGGTAGGTATCTACGAATATCATCTCCCTGGTGAAATAGTGATGTTTGCTGTTTGCTGTTTGCTGAGTAAGGACAGGGCGGATCCACGTGACTGAACTTTGCTTTGCGAAGTGGGCCTCCGATTTTCGCGAGAATGCGCGCCTCTCCAAAAGGTTAATCGCGACCAGCTGTCGACAGGAAAGTGCGAAAGTGCTGTGCCCATCGAACGTCCTTGCCGCCCTTAACATTGTCAACCATCTTACCACCTGTCGATTCGCCTCTATCGACGTCTCTACTGTGCCTTATCATATTTCTTTCCGCATCATGACCACATAGCTTTAGGCCGCCATCGCATTTCTAGTCATCCAAGAGGCACTCCAACAGCGTCGTGTCAAACCGTCAAAGATGGCCGGCAATGATCCTAGTTCGGGCATTAACGGGGACTTGGTACGTTTGAAAACATCGTAGGACGGCATACCTACCTTAGCTTTGGCGCGACTAACCGCCTATACTGTGGTAGCTCCCGCACATCCATCTCGTCTCAACCTACCGCTACCCCGTCATGCCCAAGGTTGACACGCAAGAAGTTACCAAGTGGCTCACCAACGCACCCAAGATCGCACGCGACGTCGCACCTTTCTACTGGACATATCTAGATGCTCCTGCCGATGGCACAATCCTGCTTGTCTGGCAGCCGTTGTCGCGCCGAGGCGTCGAGTTTGCGAGTGACGGATATATCTGGCCGCAGCCTGAGGGTTCCTTGCGCCATGATATGGGCAATGGCCTGGTAAGTTTGAGAGTCCAGCGCTTCCTACATCTCGGGGGGAGGCCCGGGCCATGTGTGTGCCATTTGACTAACATCGACCGCCCTAGTTCCTGGAGATCTACTACAACAAGTGCGGCTTTCGCCCGCATGAGCCAGTGGCCGCACACTCGAGACGTCGCTTTCGTCTTGTTGCCGCGCCCAACGGCCCTCAAGTCGACGGCGGTCTCTGGCTCGTCCACTATGGCCCCGCGGAGAAGGGCGACCGTCTCCAGACCAACATGATACCGATGACACCGCAGCTGCAGCAAAACATGGCCATCCGTCAACAGCTGTTGTCCATGGGAGCCATTGTCAGGAAGGAGTTCATGCTGTCTGACCGCGTCAACTGGCCGCAGATCCCGCTTCCCGGACGAGGCAACTCGCTGTACGCGCCGCCCATCAACAGCCGGGGTGTGCCGCAGGCAATGGCATACCCTCCTCAAGGCCATGCCGGCGTTGGTCCAACGCCTAAAAGGCGCGGAATGCCACAGCTAGGCCAAGCTCCTGGTCCCGCCGGCCAGCAGCAAATGGTAGCGGGCATCCCTCCACCCGAGTTCGGCTTCGACGAGGATGAAGACACCATGAAGGGTGATGCCTTCGACCACATCACGCCCAGGGATGTCAGCATGCAACGCTACCAGCAGAACCACGAGCTGATGGAGGAGGTCCTGTCATCACCGTACCGGATGGGGCAGATCGTCATGGCTGATCTGGGCCTGGGTCTTAGAGGAGAGCTTGCTTCTCTGACCGACGGCATCTTCGAGTCTCAGGGCGGCCGCGCCTTGGACGAGATTCCCAAGAAGCCTTACATTGGCCACTTGGACCCGGGCTTGGCTGACGAGTTCCGCAAGCGGGCCAAAGAGAAGATCGATCGCACGAATGCGGAGATCGAGAAGATGAAGGCAGACCACGAGAAACGCATGGCTAAGCTGAGGAGCAACGCGGTTGTCAAACATGCCGAGATCGAGCTTCGGTCGGCCAAGACTGGCATCGAAGGTTTCAGTCTAGAAGCCGGCCAAGAGGAAGACGAAGGCGCCGAGGACTCAACGGGCAATTGGCCTGTCAAGCAGAGCAAGAGCATGGACCAGATCCTGGCTCAGGTCGAGGCCGCCCTCGGCAAGCATGCAGTGGTGGTTGGTCAGGTCACCCGTGTCCAAGATGGAGGATTTCAGGAACCTGTGCCGGAGCCAGAGCCACCGGTGCCTCCCGTGACTGAAGTGCCTCCCACCGGAGAAGGCACTGATGCCGGTGTCAACGCTCCCGCCTCACTGTCGCGACAACCATCGCACGCGGGATCGCAGCACAGTGGCGTCATGATCGGTGACTCGGACATTGATATGGGTGGTACTGCCGCAGGTCTGCTAGACCAGATGCACACCGGATTCTCGTCAACATCCACGCCTGTCAACAACTTTCCCACTCCGCAACCTACCCTGTCAGCGATGCACTCCAACGCTGCAACTCCCGCGAACTTCAGTGCACCGTCGCCGCAGCCCCCTCAGGTAGATGGGCCTTCGGATGTACGGCCAGCTGGACCCTCGCTGGCGGCAGAAGACGTTGCCATGGAAGATGCAGACGGTTCCAGACCTACCGGAGACACCGCTCCCGATCAGGGAACCGGCAGTGGCGACTGGGTGGTCGTCCCTAAGCATGACGCCGCTGCGAATTCTGCTCAAGGCGCCTCCACTGCCCCTCCACAACAACCTGCAGCAGGAACGCCATCGGAACCAACCGCAGCGGCCCAACCCCCACAGCAAGTAGCCGGCACAACATCTAGCAAGCCGGGTTCAGCGGCCGCGACTCCAGGTGGTGGATTGGGCAACTTCGACGCGGACAACAACGACTTCAGCTCGCTAGGCGATCTGGACACGGCTGGCGACGCGCTGGCGAGCTACGATCCGCCTAGCATCGGCCCTACAGTCGGGGAGCTCGGTGGCGAGGGGGGGTTGGACCTGGACATGGAGGATTCCGCTTTTGGCGACGCATTTCACGGCGTTGGCGTGGATCAGCCCTCCGCCGGCAATACACCAGCTGAAGGGACGTTTTAGGGCATGCTTTTTCCGGCTGGCGATAAGGACACGAAGGATCCTACTTTTGACGACGCATTTCACGGCGTTGGCGTGGATCAGCCCTCTGCTAGGAATATGCCAGCTGAGGGGACGTTAAAGGACACTCTTCTCCCAGCTGGCGATGAGGACACGGAGTTTTGAGAGTTGAGTTTTGAGAGTTGCCTTAGTATGTTATAGGGCACCATGGCTCTGCCAATAATGTATCACCTATGCGCGGTGTCTCGTAACACCTGTCCAACGGCCCAGCCACGGTAGCGGATAGGGGCGACGGCTGATTTGTAGCTTTGGATGGCCCCAGCGGTGTCTTTCACGGGGACTCTACTAACATGAGGATTCCCTCCACACCGAATGCGAGTGCTCGGGATCCGTCAATTGAGCTTACCATCCTGGAATGTTGCTTGTATTCGGACGCAAATAGGCACAATTCATCAGTTACACTTCGAACCGCGTCGCCTACCAAGGGCGTTCCTTTTGTCATGGGACATCAGCTGCTTTCCACTGGGGACTATGTATCGTTCCTCCCAACCCCTCACACTGCAAACGCTACAGTATATACTGGCAACACGCTGGCTGCAGTCAACTTACTGTATACGGAATACACACCATCGCTCGATGTGCCGCAGACTTCATGCCTGACCCGACTCTTGGCGTTCTAAACATTGATCCGCCGCTGCTGTCACGGGTTGATGGACGTAGAGATCTTGGTTAAGGCTTCACTGCAACGGCAGAGGATCTTGGAACACCGCGAGCTGGGCCTCAGTTGCGCTCTGGGTATGGCTTCCCTTCAAGCTGCGGAATCGGGAGGGCCGGAGTCGATTGGTCGGGACTCAACCAATTTCAACCTCAACCCCAAATACCAGGCAGCGAGCCGCCTTCCCAAGGCTCCAACAATGGCGCGCTCCTTGACTTGTGGCTCATAAGGGGAACATTACTCTAAGCCGCAGTGTGCTCTGGTTCGCGTCTTTGAAAGGACGTTTAGGCAGGCGTTTCCGTGGCTCTCAGATTAGCTTTCTCGTAGTCTTGAACTGGATTAGGACATGCATTTTTGACTTGATTTTACGCCTCCTGACACGTCTTCAAGAACTCTCAAGACGACAATGTATGACCAGAACGACTGAGTGACGAGACTAGTAGACGGTATGCCGACAAGCTGCCGACAAGATGGGGAGTTGATGGACCGACAAGATGTCGCTTGCCAATCGAGTCACCTCGTCGTGCTTCAACATTTTCCTTCATTTAGATCTAGACATCTAGACTTGGACTTACACGAAAGTCTTGGCATCAGGGGGGAGCAAAAACTGTTATAAGTCTTGGTGTTGCAGCAGGCAGTCGCGCTAACAGTCGGCTCGGGTAATGTGAGAGCTCGGTTTGATCGGACACAGGGGTTGTGTGTCAGAGCCGCAGCTCGGACCCTCGTCCACTCTCTTCCACCTTCCATCAACCACCGATCTTCACCGGAGCATGAACGGATGAATGCTGATTGACACAGCAAACATGATGCAGGGCTTTAGAGCACCTGTTCTTTGCAAGATCTCGCGCGTTTCCAAGCGGTACGGCGACCAAGAATCGGCGTCACAAGATGACCCTGTCTTCCAAGCTCATCCTATTCGGTCACCACCAAGACACGACACACGGAAGGCGTTTCGACACCCACGTTTCTCATGTCTCTACAACAACCCTGCCCAGACTGTGTCCCATACCCAAGTCTGTCAAAGTCTTGTCAAGCCCACGCCCCTGCCCCAAGTGGCCCTAGTTAAGCTACGGGTGCATACAGCCCATGACATCTCTGTCCACCCCCTGTGTGGGCGACTCCAGACCGCTGCTGTCGCGGATCTCGTGTGCTTCTCTGCTCTCTCATATATCCCGTCATGTAACCCGGTAGATCTCTGTCCTGCTTCTCTTTCCCTTTCTCTGCCAAGCCTTGAGTCTTGAGGATCGATTCCCGCTTTCACTTCTCTTCTCTCTTTTATTTCCCTAATCATCTTGTCTTCAATCGTCGTTCCTTTCTCGAGCCTGCAGGTCAGCGTTGTACCTTTTTAACCCGTACCATCTTTTTAAAAGTAAACGTTTGGTATAACCTCAGCTTCGACGCCAGCTACGTTGGGCCTGGTCTTTTGTTTATACTCTTTCCTACTTCAACCAGAGCCGACTTCAAACATGTACATCTCAACCAGCACACTCCTCACGGCCTTACTGGCCGTGACAGCCGCCGAAGCCATCAAAATCGACCCCAAGGTCCTCAATAACGCGGCTGTGGAAAACAGCACGGCAGGCGTGTCAGCGGGCGTGAATGTGGGCGCAGGAGCAGCAGCAAACGGCCAGCAGGCATCAAGCAGCGCGAGAGAGGGAGTCGTTGCCGGCATCAGTGAGAGCGGAAATGCGAAGGCGGGCGCGGCAGTACAAGCAAAGACAGGAGCAGCCCAAGTCGCTGGAGGCGGCGTCAACACCCTGGCCGCGCTGCCTGGTAGTGCTGTGGCGGATACGTCGCTGAAGGCGCTGCCCGGTCTGGCGACGGGGGCCGCGGCTGCGGCGCCAGCTAGTCTGCAGCCACTTCCCGCTGTGGGAGGAGGTGCTGTTGCCGTATCTGTGCGTTACCAGGCTCTGCATGAATTTTTTTTTTTTTTTTTTTTTTTTTTTTTTTTTTTTTTTTTTGGCGAACAGAATACTGATATCTTGCTAGTCCGCCGCGGTAGCTCTCACGACCCTCGCCGCCGCGCCTCCAGCCGTTGTTGCCGCAACCAGCGCGGCACTCGGGGCGTTCACAACCATCGGATCGTCCGCAGCAGCAGCAGCAGCGACGACTCTCGCCGCCCTCTCATCTGTCGCACCAGCGGTCATAGCACCCCCGGCAGCAGCAGCCACGTCGGCAGCGGCATCTATCGGTACCTTCGGCATCATCGGCGGTTCCGCAGCAGCAGGCGAAGCAGCAGTGGCAGCGACCACTCTCGCGTCGCTAGAGTCGACTACCCTGGCATCTCTCGCTGCAACATCCGCCGCCCTGGAAGCTACTTCTACACTCGCCGCCCTGTCCACCCTCGCGCCGCTCGCCACCACCGCCGCCGCCGAGGCCACACCAGCGTCAGCACTGGCCAGCCTCGTGCCTCTGGGCGGTACAGCCGCTACTGAGGCCACGACAGCGTCAGCACTGGCCAGCCTCGTGCCTCTGGGCGGTACAGCCGCCGCCGCTGGTGTAGCCGCAGCATCTCTCGCCCCGCTCCCCAGCGCGGCCGGAGCAGCAACTGTCGCAGCCCCCGCAGCTGCTGCAACGACATCCGCATTCTCATCATTCGCGAACACAACCACCGGAACAGGAGCAGGTGCAGCCGTCGGAGCCGGAGCCGCAGCGGGAGCGGCGGGAGCGAGCCTTCTCGCACCCCTAGGAACGGGCGGCATCGCCGCGACATCGACAGGCGGCCTCCGCGCCCTCAGCTCAGCGACCGCCGTCGGCGCAGCCACGGGCGCCGAGGGGACCCTGGCCCCCCTCCCCGGCACCGCGGGTACCGGCAGCTCCGAGGGCGGCATCGGCAGCGGTGCGGAGTCGTCCTCCGGGACTCTGAGGGCGCTTCCTAGCGCACCTACCGCCGGCGGACTGGGAGCTACGGCCGGCGCGGGCTCGGCCTCAGCCTCGGCGGAGGAGGGAGTGGCCACCACGCTGGTGACGGCCACGGCGTCCGGGGCGTCGCGGGGCGGGATCACGCTTACGGAGCCGGCTGGTGGTGCGAAGGCGACGGGCGTGGCCGGGGTTAATGGGTTGAACGGCGGGAATAGCAGCCAGGCTGTCATGGTGCCGAATGCGAACGCTGCTGGGCGGCTGCTCGGGGGAGGGAGTCTGGGTGTTACGGCCGTTGTGGCGGGGGTGCTTGGGGTCTTGGTGTTGATCCTCTAGGACAGCGGACGGCAATGGGATTTTTCAATACTACGATACTATTTGACGTCTCCGGGGTCCACGATATCTGGGCACAGTTTGCTACATACATATTTTGTGCCACGCATCCGGCTGCTCTAGGTAGATGGGCTGGCTTGTACAGGCCAGACGGGGACTAGTAAACATTTCAGAATGACAATATCGCAGAAGTCATTCGCCTCGTCTAGTCCAATGTAGAGCTCGTGCAAGTCTACAGTTAGTCTTTCCCCGGTCCTGTATGTTGTTGATATTGAAACAGTGACCGTTTCGGATGCACGGGTAGAACAAAAAAGGGGGTAAGAGCCTGATAGGTTCCCGTGCCGGCGGACAGCGATCAAACGATGCCTAGAGTCTAGAGTCTAAATCTTAAGATGACGAAGTATGGACCCTAGTTGTTGTTCTATTTTCGAGAAGCATGTTAGACTGATGTGAAAAGGACATGCAATTACAGCATCCCTGGATCCTTTGCTTTGGCCGCCAGCACTCGTCGAGCCAGCTAAGCAACACTAGGTAACCTTCAACAACATCACCACTCCATGCAATCTGTTGCTCAAGAGCTCGTTTGACTCGGAATCAGAAGTTTGACTCTCGGTTTCGAATTTGGTGGCCTAGGAACATGGCTGGAGTTGGTTGCGTACACCTCTCTCGGGACGAAGAAGGCGACAAAGTCTGCTGCCTGATGAGACAACATCACGCGAATCGCAGATGGACGAAGTGTCGACGGCGGAAACGTTGGCAACCTACCCAGGCCTCCGTCAGCTAGTGCGACTAGTTCGAGTAGATGACAGATTTCATGTCGCCAGATATAGAATGCTCCAGGGAAGTTTCCGGTACGTATATGTAGCGTAGCGTGCAGCCATCAATAGCACGAACTCGGAGCAGAGGATGTCCTCGTTTTTCACCGATGCATGCCGTAACAGATAATTTCAAGAGGCTTAAGTCAAACCCAGATGCTCAATTTCTTCAGTGTATGGTGGTGGATAGGGATCTTAAGCTGGGCAGGAACAAGTCAGTACCTAGCTCCCTTACCTCGACATTCGCATCAGGAGAGCTATATCCGAACAATCACTTACTGACCAACTACCTACCCAGTCTCCTTCCTCCTCCTCAACTCCATCCTCATCCTCTCTGACGAGCGCTTCCTCGCCAGGATAGATTTGGTCGCCCCAAAGCCGTTCCCTCGGACCAAGGGCGAGATCCTGACGAACAGGGCCATCGTCCTGCTGAACGGCATCAGGAGGCTGGGAAGAGGTATGCTACACATTCCACGGCGTGGCCAGCTAAACGGGGCATATTTGATGATGGCTGGCAGCAATGCTCATACCGGCCAATGTTTTCTTCATCATCGTCCATTTGCTCTGGGGATGAGTGGCGGAGACGGCGAACGTTGTTGTTTATTTTTCATGCTAGTATGCTATTTCTCGTACCGTGCCATATACGACAAGCCGTATTTGATAGAGATGTTGAAGTAAAATCATAATGAGATATCGTCCGAAACTTGAATCTCAAATGCAAAATGCAGACCCATGTGCGACCCAAAACACCCGATAGACTCAAAGCAAACAACCGAGCCATATGCACGATCACAAGAGCCTGGCGTATATACAGCTCCTCAGGCGTGAAACAAACGCCTTCCCAATACGCCACCAACCTGCAGAAACGCTATCTAAACCAAGCAAAGACCGAAAAGAGAGGACACACTCTAAGCACCCGGCATCCCGGCACGGATGTTGTCGTATTGACTCGCGGGGTAACTCAACAGATTCTGCGTGCTGTCAAGCGAGCCCATCTGCGTAGCCAGCGTGCCGACAAGACTGTTCGCGCCCGTCTTGTCGCCGCTCGCCTCCCAGAAGACGGCGCCCCCAAGCCCTTTCTGGAGGAGGTACTGCGCCTTGGTGACGGCGCTGGCGACGGTGTCGTACGAGATCAGCTCCTTGGTGGCCGCGTTGTAGCTGTAGCTCGCCTTGGCGACGTCGTCGTAGAGCTCCGTCGCCCCGGAGCGCGGCAGGTCGCGGTACAGCCAGACGCCCGACTGGATCGAGCCGTCGCCGATGCCGTTGTACGGCTGCCCCACGCCGGCCGTCGACTCGAAGGAGCGGCCGTACAGCGGCAGGCCCATGACGATCTTGTTGGCGGGTATACCCTTGACGAGGTAGTCGCGCACGGCCTGCTCGGTGTTGAACTTGGTGGCCGCCGGGTTGGCCGGGTTGGCATACAGGTTGGCCTGGTGGCCCGAGGTCGAGTCCCAGCTGCCCGCGTAGTCGTACGCCATCAAGTTCCAGGCGTCGACCCAGGGGTCCATGCCGGCCATGTCCATGTTGTTGTAGTTCTGGGGCCCAGCAGGGCTGGCGACGGTGACGAGGAAGTGGTAACCGGGAGCGTACTGGGCCGCGTACTGGTCGAGGGCCTGCCGGCAGGCCTGGAGGAGGAGGACGAAGTTCTGGGCCTCCTGGGCGTTGGTCGGGTACTCCCAGTCGATGTCGATGCCGTCGAAGCCCCAGTCCTTGACGAGGGTCACGGCGGAAGACGCGAACTTCTGGCGGCCAGCTTCCGAGGCGGCAATGGGGGCGAACTTGGGCGAGTATGTCCATCCGCCGATGGACAGGAGAACCTTCATGCCGCGGTTCTTCTTCTTGAGCAGGTAAAGCTGCTTGACGCATCCGTAGGCGTTGTTTCCCTGGTCATTCCATGAATCTGTGGACCAGTGCTTCTGGAGATCTGCGTAAGAATCTGAAGATTTGCTGCAAAAGTACCTTATGTTAGCTGCCATGCTGGGCTGAGCTCCCCTGAGGGTGACTTACACTTCGCCATCAGATGCGATATCTGCGAAAGCATAAAGAACGTGCGAGACTTGCCCGGCGGGGAGTTGCTGCGGTTGGTAGTTGGCTCCGTAGATGCCCCTTATTTAGCGTTAGAGCTTGGCCTCCATGTGGTTCAATGTCTGGATAGGGCTTACCAATTGGTGAAGTAAAGGATATTCTTGTATCCTGAAGACGGCGCTACAGCTGTGTTGTTCCCAGAAGATGATCCACTGCCACCGGTTTGGGCCGGCTGCGCCGATGAGTGGACGGTATCCGGACCGTTGTTCCCTGCTGTTGATGCTGCTGGTAACCTAGTGCTCGAAACGAATGTTGATGACGGTAACAGGATGCCTGGAGCATTTCCACTACTTGAGGCGAAAGACAGGGTACCGACGGTGCTGTATTGTTCCGTGTGGGCAGTGGGTGCTCCAGTTTGGGAATTGGATCCGGCGCCGCTAGCATAGACGGTCACCGTCTTGGTGATCTCCCCTCCTGAACATGCGACCTCCAGGACTCCGTCGTCCCTGGCGCGCACGGTTGGTAGGACTGAGGCCTCTGCTGCAAGAAGGAAGGGCGCAACAGCAAGAAGGAGTGTTGGTAGCATCTTGAGGGCTGGTGCAGATCTGTGGATCTATGTGCAGATCGATGGTAAGGACTGAAGTGATGATCCAAGAAAGATTATGCCATAGTCCGGCACAAGTGGTTTATATCTAGGGAGCGTGGTCACTGGTATCGACCCAGTGTCGTCTGCAAAGCCAGCTTAAAGAATGTAGAGAAGAGGCGGGCCAGCACCGTGGTTAGACACTTCGAACACTTGTCGCGCGTGTCGTTCGTGTAGTTCTCTGGAATGGGAGGTTGAGGCATCCCCCAGATTGGCATGCAGGCGGGTATAAGCCGAGCTTAAAATCTCGGACAGGACCACCAGCAAGCCATGTTTCTCGTAACCTCTTCTCACGGGCCATCCGAGGAGATACCGAGCCTCTTCTGGCAGTCGACGCGTTAAATTACAAATTTTAGCCGGCTGAAGACTGCCTTGAGCCCCGGCCCGCGAAGAAAGTAAGACATGATGCAGATGGCCGGCTTCTGGAACCGAGCAGACCAGCAACTTGGTTGGTGTCTAGGCCGTATGAAACGACACAATCTTCAGGCATAAGTCCGGTGGTATAGTCGGGAGCTGGGGCAAGGGCCGGGATATCTTCCGGATATGCGAACCGTCAATATGCAAGTGCAAGCGTTCACCTCTTCCAGAGGCACGGCCAGTCCGTGATAAAGCGACATTTATTGCCCCCCCACAGCACAAAGTGGGAGTTCTTGTCAACTAGCAACAGCAGTTGGAGGCTCGAAGTACTTGCTTCGTATTTCCGTTGAAGTCTCTCAGCATGAACACGGGTGCGAGGTGGAACGGCAGACATTGGGGAGGCCAGGACTGGTCATCGTCAACTTGGATGCCAGGTCAGCCGCGGCGGGAGCCATGCCATCAGTTCCAGAGCTTGCTGGCAGACATTGATGGTCTGCTGGTGGCAGGAAATATGTCAAGGGATGTATGTTGAGATTTCATCAAGAAGTCTGGAGGCCAGGGACGTCGTGGTTGTCAGGCCCAGGTCGGTGGGTCCACAGGGCCGGTAGTGCGTGCATGGATTGCAGAGCTGTTAAGCCACGCTAGCGCGTTCCTTTTCTGCTCTATGATTGGCTAGAATAATGCTAAAGTGGCCCACTGCTGGAGGTCGGGACGCTCTCCTCATTCCAGCTTCGACCGTGCAAAGGGCTGTCAGACGAACGCTCGTTGTCTACACTACCCATGTGGCCATTGTGTCTCAGCTCAATGGCATTACACAGCCTCTCGCTGTCTCGACCAGTGCCCGAGCCTTCGAGGCTCATAGACGGCTTGGAGAGCAGTAGCTCATAAACCCAAGTCGAGAACAACCATCCGGAACTGACGAGTTTGCCTCCGTCACCAGCCTCCTACATAGACGCTCATCATGAACCATCTGTCTCCCGTACCCTTCACCCTTCCCAAGATTCCCCATGACCTCCTCCCTTGACGCCGCGAAGCCGAAAGCCTAGATGAAGCATATGAAACCTTCAACCGAAACTATCGATTATTGCCGTTTCTCCTTGTCCGAAACATTGACAGTCGGTCTGGATCACGTTAGCTCGCATTGCACACACAAGAGCCTTGTGACCGGGGTCCAGGTAGGAATGGCTGTACGGCACTTACACAGCATCGGTGATCTTCTTCTTCTCATGCCCATGCGAAGTCTTCCCTTCCTCCCTCTTCCCTTTCGCCTCGAACGCCATCAGCACCGTCGGCATCAGCGCAAAGGCCGCCAGCAGCCCGGCGGTCCCCCACCCGAACCTCTCGGCCATCCAGTTCCCGTACCCTTTCTCCCACAGCCCAAACCCGATCAGGGAGTCGGCCAGCAGCATCAACAGCAGCGCCACCCCGCCCGTCGCGAGCCTGAAGCCCGTCACCCGCGGGATCTCGTAGCGCGTCACGACCACGTAGGCCCAGAGCACCGACGAGAGCAGCAGGAAGGGCGCGAGCACGACCTCGGACTGCGGCGTGACGAGGTGGTGCGTTGACGGGAAGAGGGACGGGTACTTGTACGCGACGTAGACGATGGCGGCGCTGGAGGCGAAGGTGAGCGCGAAGTAGATGAAGGCTAGCCGTACGATGAAGAAGGCTAGTGCTATGTCCCAGAGGACCTCTATGACGGACTCTGTGGTCTCGAAGAGGACGAAGTTCATCTTGTCGGTTTCGTATCCAAAGGTACTCTTATGGATTTTGGTGTTGTGTGTTATGTTAATTGGTAGGTTACCGTATTTGAAGATTGTGTTTGTGATATTAAAGAAGTTGAATTGAGAATGGCGGGCAAGTTCACCTAGCTGCCAGAGGAGATGCCAATTGCTTTATGTGTGGGTTGAATGTCACGAGCACGACTTGTTCCATTTCTATCGTATGAGGATGTCCAGCCGTCGCTGTGGTCGAGATGTTCCAAGGGTGGTGTGATCATGATGTGACCTCGGCATCTACTAACAAACTGCCCACTGTCACAACCCACCATTGCACTTTGAACGCTCTGACGGCTGTTAACTGCCCAGAGGAATACGGTACCTTAGCACAGCGGATGGGCAGGGTTCTGGAATGTCCAGGTTACCGATTCCTTCCGTTCACGTGCAAGAGTCTGCAGACTGTGACCAGGCAATCAACTGCTTAGAGCAGTCACGCTATTTAGAGGCCCGACGAATCTGAAGTCACGGCGTCTTGTTATCTGTGTATGTACTTGGGTATCGTCTACAGGCCAACCGAATCTACCGGAGAAGTTATTCTCAACATCCGCTCTACTCCCAACGCTCGTGTAGTCGAACTTCCCATGTCAAGAAACTTCAACGCATCGAGCAACAGCCCCTAAATCTCCGTCTTCTTGAGCTTCTCGGTGAGCTCGTCGACCTCCTTGTCCTTGCCCAACTGGACGACAGGCTCTTCCTGAGCTTCCTCCTCCTCCTTGATCAGCTTCTCCGCGAGTTCGCCGACGTCCTCTTCTTCCTCCTCCTCCTCCTCCTCTTCCTCTTCCGAATCCAGCTCCTCTAAGTCGCTGAGGCTGTCGAGACCCCACTCGTCCTCGGCAACGATATCGCCACCAAACTTCTCCTTCCGCTCCTCCAGCAGCTCCTGCAGCGCGATGATACCCTCATCCTCCTCCGAGAACTTGTTGCCGTTGAGCTCGACCTTCTTGAGCGCTGGCAAAGCCTCCTTCGCCGCATCAGCAAGTCCTTTAACACCAGCGGCCGTGATATCGTTGTACTGCAGGCGCAGAATCTCCAGCTTCTTGTTCTTCCCTTGACCCAGCGCCTTGGAGAACAGGATACTGCCCTTGGCGCTTAGCAGCGAGTCTCCAATGCCCAGCTCCTGGATCTCCTCCCACCCGGGGGCAACCTTCGCGAGCGCCTTGGCGCCCATGACCGTAAACGTGTTGTCCTGTAGATCCAGAACCTTGAGGTCGGTGGCGTGGCTCAGACCCTCGGACAGCAAGTGCGAGATGCCCTCCTGACGGATGCCGTTCTGAACCATCTTTACCTCCTTAACCTTATTGTGGAGGCTGAAAGCCTTGGCCCAGGCCGTCATGCTGCCGTTCTCGAGCCGGTTGCGGCCGCAGATGACTGTCTCGAGGTAGGGCACGTCCTTGCCTTCCTTCCGCGCCGCCTCCTTCTTCGCGTGGAGTTCTGAGAGAGCGTCGGCGATCAGGATGCCGGCGTGGGGGCCGAGGCCATTGTTGTTAAGATAGAGGTGGCGCAGAGGGACGTGAGATGCCAGGAAGGCGACGAGGGGCGCTTGGGTGTTGAGGCCAAAGGCGTTGTCGTTGAGGTTGATGGTGTGGAGGTTCGGTAGGTTGAGGATCGAGGTGAGGAGCGAGGAGAGAGCCTCTGGGATTTCGTTGAGGAGACGCCCGGTGAAGATATCGGCTAGGTTGGCGACCTAGCGTCACTGGTTAGCAGGACAATGGAACACATCTTCACGGTTCTCGTTGGGTTCGGGCATGGTGATAACTTACCTGAAGCGACTTCTTCGTCGACAAAACCTCGCCGAGAAGCTTGCAGGCGCCGACACCGAGAGTGTTTCCGTGGAGCCGAACTTCCTCGACATCGTCCATAGCTCGCAGCTCGGCGATGTAAGGTTCCAGGTCGTCCGCCGTGTCCAACTTCAGTCCCTTCCCCTCGAGGGAGAATATCTTGTTGGATGACGCCATTGTGTATCAAGAGACTAGCGCGTGTCTATTGTATACTGAGAGACAGACCAAAAAGAAAGCTCAAGATGCCGAGTCTCAGCGGTTCAGTATCAAGGGCTAAGGCAGAAGGGTGACCCAAAGTGGGGGTTGCCGTTTTTGACTGGTCGGCTATGCCGAATTTGATTGGCTGCTAATCTACACATAAAGCCAGACAGTTTCCGCGTACTCCTCCAGTTCTTGAACGCTGAAAACCAAGTCTCCCTCACCAGGGCCCGGATCTCTGAGGAAGAGAAGCCTGAACGAAAGTACCAATGCACCTCTAGTGACATTGTACGATATCGGGTTGGTAGTGGCGTTTTGGGTAATGGTGATGCTTTGTCTAAGCACAGGCGTTTGGTGTTGAAGAGAGCGTCGCGTTGTGGCAGCTCCCGGGCGAACTGGCACCTCTTCCTCCCACTTCTCTAAAAGGATTGTGGTACCGTCAAACTTGGCAAGAAGAACAATCTTGACCTCGTGATTTGACATAGAAAACCAACGCCGCATAGTTAAACGCAATCGCCCTGACGTCTGAGAGAATCCCGCCTCGATAACAAGTGTTGGCCAGGCACCTGTAGCAGCTCGTTCAGGCTTTGGGCCACCAGCTGAATCACCCTCTTTACCAATTTGTCCTTGCTGTGCTGAATGTATAGCACTGCCAATGTTTATCCAACTCTTCTTTAAACCCATATCGCGAATTTGCCCGGCAAACTCGATATATAGCTGGTTGTGAAGTTGCTCGTGGAGGTGGGTCGGGATCGTGATACTAAGGACCCGAGAATTGCTATCGTAATCACGAAAGCGGAACTTGCCGCCTTGCTCCTCTCGCTCACGTTGGATTTCGGTAAAATGACCAGGAGAGACGTCTGAACAATTAGTATACCATATAGAAATAAAAGAGTAATACCATACTTGTGACGGTGAGGGAATCCCCACTAGTGTGATCAATTTTGTCGAAAAGATCTTGCGCATTGGTGAATTGGAAGGTTGGAGAGTTGTCCGATTGCATCGACTCTTCTGAGGTAGGTATAGTAGTCGCAGATGAGGCCGATACCGACGCAGATGTAACCGATGGAGACACCGCCGGCGGCGGCCTCGATGTGATTGTCGCCATGGCGAAGCGTTGTTGAAGCTGGGATCCGTGAAGCTGGGATCCGTGAAGTGGGGGACAGGGTGCTCAAGCTTTGTTGAAAACGGCGGGGTCACACTAGCCAAAAACGGCAGCCCAGACAGCTCATATAATCTCTCGTTATCGCCTTTCGCAACGTATCTCTCTGTCTATTTGCATACTGACACTCCTCATAATCCATTAATTCTCAATCCAGCTGTCACACCTCAAGCTCAGCCGTTAGTCGAAAGGTCAACCATCGTTCTCCGAGCTTGACGACGACGAATTCTACAATGGCGCCAGCAGACAGCAGAGAAGAGTCGCCTCCAGACTCGCCACTCTCTGTACTGAGCTCAGAGGACGAGTCCCAGGACGAAGCCACAGTACTAGCCGATGACCAGCCACCTGCAAAGCGTCAAAAGCTCGTCGACGGCTCAGCGGCATCACCAGCCACAGTCCCAGAGCCCGAAGTCGACCACGATGACGATCCGTTAGCCGGCATGTCAGACGTCTCTTCGGACACGTCAGGCAGTGTGCCCAGCTCGCCCATCTACACGCGGCCCGACGATAACGAGTTCGAGGAGCAGGTCACGGTGTGCGCCTGGGAGGGCTGCAAGGTCGGCGATCTGGGCAACATGGACCGGCTCGTCGAGCACATACACAACGAGCACATCGAGCACCGCCAGAAGAAATATACCTGCGAGTGGGTTGGCTGTCCCCGAAAGAGTATGCCTCACGCCAGCGGCTACGCGTTGAAGGCACATATGCGGAGTCACACGAGGGAGAAGCCGTTCTACTGCTACTTACCAGGTCCGTCCCTTCATCTATCAATCGGCACATCTTTCTCCTCGAGTAGTTCAAACTGACAGTTTCCTGCAATCAGAATGCGACCGCGCCTTCACCCGCTCCGACGCACTGGCAAAGCACATGCGCACAGTGCACGAGACCGAAGCCCTGCGCCCATCCGACCCGGTTCCCAAGTCAATGCAGGCACCCGGTGCCGGCGGCGGACCGGCAGGCAAATCCTCAAAGGTCAAGATTGTCCTCAAGACCCAGGCCTCCCAGGCAGCCGGCCGCGACGACCTGGACGACAGCAGCACCAACGAGGAGAACGGCGGCAGTCCGATCCAGGAGTTCACGCCCCTGACGGAAGAGCAAGGCTTCAACCCCAAGGAGATGGCGATGCCGATCGAGCGCCTGCAGAAGCTCTGCCGGCTGCAACTCCGCTGGGCAGAGGAAGAGAATGCCGAGCTGACCAAGGAATGCAAGCGGTGGGAGGAGGAGTACAAGCGGCAGTGGCTCGAGAAGGAGGTGCTCCTTGACCAGGTGGTGCAGGCGGAGCAGGGGTGGCATGCTCGCAGACTGGCTGTGCTCACCGGGCAGGCTGATGTGCAGATCCCGCTCCCCGTGAAGGCCTCGAATGGATCGGTTGCTCCCGAGGGAGAGAAGGATAAGAGGATGTCTATCGAGGCATAGGAGGCCGATAAGCCACCACCTAACAGGAGATATCCAGAGGAGGAACAGATGGTCTTGAAAGAGCCCGAGGCATGGCCACAACTCAGTGTGCTTCCACCCCAACAGATCTGGGATCCGAATATGCACGACCCCTCGCCGCTTACCATTCCTCAGCAGAGTCATACTCGAGCTAACTCGGCGCCTATGCCCCTGCGCCCTCCCCATCCACCCCACCGCCGTGGTCAACCCAAATGCGATCGGTGTCAGTTGGGCAAAAGAAAATGCGATGGACTGCAGCCATGCGGCGCATGTCAGACCATGTGGAATAATTGCCCTCGCTGCGTAGAGAGGGGGCCACCCTGCGGTCAACCGTAGCACGGTCGTAAGCCACATGGTCCATGTACATACTACTTTGCCAAGACGGGATTATCCTCCGCCGAAGGACGCGGAGGTGCGAGCGAGGAGATGACTGATGGACGGACGGAGGAAAAGACGAATTGATGGGGCAATTTCTTGTGACGAACAGGACAATATCCTCCCGGAAGTGTGCAATAGGGGGCTTCGTTCCTCTCGTGTTTTTTTCCCCACGCACACAATGCGCCGATCCCAGAACTCCTTAGCGTAGCTATTCACCCCATCTAATGCAAAGCGCCAGGAGTTCTTATACTACGTACACGTCTGGCCCATACCGCCAAACTTTGAGTGAATGCCCGGTAAAGAGCCCAACACCATCCTAGTATCACGTCCCGGCCACGCGAGAAAGAAGAAGCCCACTGGTGGATGGTTCCTCCCATCGCGGACGGGCAGACCAAAAGTCCGCGCGTTGCACATCCCCTAATGATCCTTCCTGCCCCTAGGCCGCTTGTCGGCCTCGGCGTTCTTGAACGGGAACCCGCTCGTCCGCTTGTCGGCGCCGTTGCGCTTACTGATGTGGCCCTTGTCGCCTCCGAACATGACGTTCCACAAGCCCAAGGCGGCGAGCACGGCCGAGCCGCCGGCCCCGAGGGCGTAGCCTGCCTGCGAGGTGGTCGTGTACGTGCCGTAGGCGTTGAAGGCGAAGGCGGCGTGGTAGAGGGTCGAGATGAGCACGGCTGCGTTGGTGAAGGGGGTTACGGCTTCTGAAGGGGCTGGGCGGGGGGAAGGTTTGTCAGTCTCCCATGGCGTTGGGAATGAATGCGGCGGGGGTGGGCTTACTCTCGACTGCCGAAGTCAGGGGGAGGGATCCGGTTAGGATGATTAGAAGGAGGCCGATTGTGAGCTGTGAGAAGCCGAGGGACATGGAGAGGTACTGGTCAATGGCTAGGCAAGTGGTTAGCGGGAGCACTTCGCTTGAAGGACGGCAAGGGTAGCATACTACTTCCTTGCTTGAAATCGGGGGTGAGCAGTGACATGACGAAGGTTGGCCACAGAGTCAATGGGACGGCTTGAAGCGTCAGCCAGCCGAAGCTGGCGAAGCTGTAAAGCGAAACGGACTGCGTAGCTGTCAGTCAGCCATTGGGTGTTCCGGCACGCCTTAGACTGTTGGGGGCATGTCAATACTCACGTCGATCATGGTGGACATAGTGAAGTTCAATGATTCCTGACTTGAGCGAGTGATAGTGAGGGTGAAAGGTAGTAAATAATCAGAGAGAATCGAGCTTTATGTGTTCACGATTGTGGTACCTGACAGGAACTCCAACCGCACCTGCCGGCATACTGGGCAGTGGCAGGCATCCCTACGTCATCGTGAGGTACCCGGAAGTGGTTGCTGGTCGCGTGTCGTCATTGGTTCAGCTGACGCGACTGAGCAAGGACCCTTGCCCGTCCGCCAAAATCCCGGTCAGCGGAGTCTCGACCGGGCCTTGACCCCACCATGACTGAATTGACTGTCCGCCACCTGCTGCAAGCCGATTTCGCATCGAGTCGGAGAAACCGAATTTCAAAGCAGCAACTTTTGATGAGGGACACTAAAACGACCCTATAACAATACTTATCCAGCGAAGATAAGCAATCCTTAAACTTCACCTTGCGAGCAACGACCTGTCCTCAACCTCTATGCTGATTCCTTTGGCTTATCCTCCACCGGATTTTGTGCTCCATCATTCTGTACCCTGCGTGAATTCGCCGAATAAGGCTGCAAAGAGGGTCTAGCCAACCCACTCGCTACCATGAGTGCGATCCTCTCGGCCGACGACCTCAACGACTTCATCAGCCCCGGCGTCGCCTGCATCAAGCCCGTCGAGACCCTCCCGACCGTCCCCGAACCGGCGCCCGGCCTCGAGCACGAAGTCATCCTCGACGGCGAGCAGAACCCCTCGTCGCAGACCGCCGGCCCGGCCCAGATCTCCCTGACCGACTGTCTCGCCTGCTCCGGATGCGTCACCTCCGCCGAAGCCGTGCTGGTCAGCCTACAGAGCCACACTGAGGTCCTCGCCACGCTCGATTCTGCCCCACAACTGAAGCTCCTTGGTCCAGATGCAGATGGGCGGTATGCGGTAGAAGGTCTGGAGGACGAGTCGCGGAAGCTCTTCGTCGCCAGTGTCTCGCCCCAGACCCGCGCGAGCTTAGCTGCCGCGTGCGGGAAGGGCGTGACGGAACGAGAAGCCGGACGCATGATAGAGAGACTGTTGATGGGCGACGAGGGGTTGAGGGCAGGCGGCAAATGTGGCAACGGGTTCACGTGGGTAGTGGACACGAACACGGCAAGAGAAGCATGTCTGGTCCTGGGTTCTGACGAGGTGCTCGATGGTTGTGTCGCGCCTACAGCGGACAAGGCCGCGAAGCCGATCCTCACATCTTCGTGCCCCGGCTGGGTATGCTACGCCGAAAAGACGCATCCACATGTCCTCCCCCATCTGTCGCGGGTGAAGTCGCCGCAGGCCCTCATGGGCACTCTCCTCAAAACCACGCTGAGTCGGACACTCGGAATACCCCCTGATCGGATATGGCATCTCGCTGTGATGCCCTGTTTCGACAAGAAACTGGAAGCTAGCCGGGAGGAGCTGACGGACGCTTTCTGGTCGCCAGAGGGGAAAGTTGGGCGTGGCGTCCGCGACGTCGACTGCGTCATCACGAGCAAGGAGGTCTTAATGCTCGCCGCTTCCCGAGGCACCGACTTCTTCAACCTGTCATCAGGCTCGAAACCCGTACAGCCTCAATTCCCCGATTCGGTACTGCACAACTTCCTTTTCCCACGCAAGTCACGCCAAAGATCGCAGCGCGCTGCCGGCACTTCTGGGGGAAACTTGTACTTCGTACTTCAAAATGTCAAGTCGCGGCATCCCGGGTCGGAGATCAAGATGACCAGGGGCCGGAATGTCGATGTCGTGGAATACACAGTCAACTCGGCTGCGGGGGAGGTGATATTCAAGGCGGCCAGATTTTATGGCTTCCGTAACATACAGAATCTGGTGCGGAGGCTAAAGCCGGCTAAGGCGTCGCGGATGCCGGGCGGCAGGCCGTTTGGCAGCGCCAGGAAGCCGACTGGCAAGCAGCCTGGGCTGGAGTATGGCTATGTCGAGGTGATGGCCTGTCCTGGCGGCTGCACCAATGGCGGCGGCCAGATCAAAGTGGATGATCCTGTCGTAATCGAGCGGAAGGGTCTTCCGCCAAATCCAGGGCCGGAAGAGCAGAAGAAGTGGTTGTCGCAGGTCGACGAAGCCTACTTCTCGGCAGACGAGGCGGATGATGCTGGCGTTGAAGTTGATACCGTCAAGGACGAGATCGATGGGATCTCGCCCGCGTATATTCGAGATACCCTGGAGCATTGGGCAGGCATCAGCGGGATAGCGCTGGATAGACTGGCGTACACGAGTTATCGGGAAGTTGTCAGCGATGTCGGCAAGGAAAAGACGACGGATACCGAGAGGGTGGTCCAGCTGGCTGGCAAAATTGGCGGCGGGTGGTAGTCCAGCAATTGCTTGTAAATAGCTCCAGACCTGTAGCGTTTGAGACGATCAATTCATTCCGCTTTAGGGCCTCCGCGTCTAGCAAAACCAAAGCCTCCTCGTCCGGTGCCGTCGGGTCCTCGTGGTGCGCGGATGACTTGCTCTTCCTCCCTGTCCCTGGCAGATGACGATGACGGCCTAGGAGAGCCGTTGCCCTCGCCACCACGCTTTTGGACGTTGAAACCAGGCTTGGAGGAGTAGTTGGGGTCATACAGCTCTCTCGTACCAGACTGGCCTGACGGTGGCTGACGGCGGCCTGGCGTGTCCGGGCGGTGGTTATCCTGCTTGTTGTCGCCGCGATATGCGCCGCGACCGCGGCCTCTACCTCGCTGACCTTGGCGGCCGTCCGAGGTTCTTGGCGGAGTGACGTTCCCTGGTGTCGACTGTCCGGATGAAGGGTTCGACTCTCCAAAGATCTTAGCGCGAGCTTCCTCGTACCGGCGCTGCTTCTCCTCGAGCTCCCTCTGCTGGCGCAGCCTGATCTCCTCCGGTGTCGGCTGATGCTTCTTACCATCGTCATCCTCGTCATCATCGTCATCCTGGAGGGTCAATTGCTCCATGCCGGTAACGGGATCTTTCCTCACAACCGTCTTTGGCGCGGGTTTACGACTGAGCAGTTTCATGGCTGGTTTGAATGGCGTTGTCAGCGGCACATTGGTGTTTGCCGCTACAAAAAGGAGCTCTTCTGGCTGTTGCTCGCTGTCACAATGTTAGCATAGAAGTTCATGCCTTCGTTAGCCGTACCATCTTACGCACGCTTCTTCCCACAGCTTCCTCTGCTGCTCTGCATGCTTTGCGAGGCGTTCTGTTTTTGTCAGGGCGGCAGTCTCCTCGGCTTTGGCATTAGAGCTTGATGCCTCATCTTCTTGTGCGAGCTTGTCGGCTTGGGACTCCCAGTCGTCGTCGTCCCAAGCGTCCGGGATTTTGTTGCCCTTCGCCATATTGTGTGGATGTTGCAGGAGTTCTCTCCTGAAGTGTTATATGCAGACCTGGTTTTTCTGATCCTGATAAGTCAGGGTAGGTGTAGTGACATCTCGCGAGCAATGCGGAAGTTGTGTCGCGAATAGACTCTTTTGAACATGAGCCTGCTGGAACTGGAGTTCGACGGTTGTGTGTTGGGCCGCCCCACCACCCACTGTCCAGTGCACGGGCCACAACCGGCCGCCCAACAGGGGTACTTTCAGGTACCTTTGCGGTGCCCTCAAGCGCCGGGGCAGCTGCAGCATCCGCATTACCTCGAACGCAAGAGATTACCTAGCTGTAGAGATCCCGATTGACCTCAGCATCGCCGCCATCACATCACGGTACGCCTTTATCATAGCTCAGCTCATACGAATTCAGTCAACCCCGACCCCGCCCGAGATGGATGAGGTGATGTCAGACCCAGCCCAACCGTCCGCTGGTAGTAGCCAGGAACAGGACAACTCCCAGAAGACGGCATCATGGAACACCAAGAAATTCAGGGAGGAATACGAAGCGGCAAGGGCCCGACTGGCAGACCAGAAGTTCGACATCAGTAAGTGTGATCATGAACCAGTGGCTTAGTGATGTCTTGTACTAACACCGCCCTTTCTTAACTTAGCACAATACGCGGATCCTCTCATGCCTCGAGAGCCACATGCCGCGCAGAGTCCAGCGACGTCGCAGACTTTCTCCCCTGAGGCGGAGAAGCGGTTGCAGGACCTCATTTCTCAGATCAAGAGCTCGAGCGGCACCACCTCTTAGCAGAGTTCATCAGGGCCATCACAGTCAAGGCGTAGGTTGTCTTCGCTTTTGCTCTATCACCTTTCCCTTTAGTGGACATTTTAGAAATATCATCTCACGAAATATCGCCTGCTTCGTATTCGTTTGTTCTCTTCTAACACCGATGTAGGTTAATGGGTTGTTTCTTCAGTGAGGCGATATTAAGTATTGCTGCGAATCGCTGTCTCTGTAACCACACTTGGGTGGGATGACAGCACAGCAGAATAGAACTCTCCACGTTACAAGGACCTCTACATAACCCTAATGCCGTTGTCTTGCTTCCCTTCCCTTAGACTCTGAGTGGCATTTCTTCAGTATATCACACCACGCACGACGAACCACTTCTAAACAGCACACCCCTGCCTATGATCATCACGGCGTCTCGTCGACGGCGGCTCTAATCATCATGCCGCCATCGCCAGGACTATCTGTCTTACCATCTCCTATCAACTTGGGAGGCGAGGCGGCCCGGCCCGGCTCGTTTTTCCAAGAGCTTAGATTCTCCCCCGCGACACAGTCCCTACGTGGGCCAGAAAGCGACCCTCGTAAGTCCTGGCGTACCCAGGCTCATCAAAGCCAGCGCAGGCGATACCGTCGTCAGGCTCAACTCAGAGCTCAGATCACAAGGCTGACCGGGCAAGAGGAGCAGAAGCGAGGTGCCCTCGCCTTCTATCGACGCTCCCTAGGAATTCGTACCGCCTACTTCAGCTTCGACCTCGAGTGGGAGAGGAGGAGGGGGAGGAGCAGACCGGCAACGGTAGACGCGGACGATAACCCCGGCGAGACTGATGACCCAGTATCAGAGTCGATCATTGTCCTCCGAGGGGTCGGAGAGTCACAGACGCCATACTACAAAATCTCCCTCGACCTATCACCAGTGCCATTGCACGATTCTTTCGTACCGGCTAAGGTGCTTGCGGTGGGCCGTTCTCGAAGGGATATCTCGGAAGAGGGGACAAAGGGGATAGGCAATGAGGGATCGCGGGGGGCAGGGGAATGCCTGTCATTACTTCTTGTCCCACGAGGATCGAGTGTATGTTGACGTGCAGGAGGGTATGAGCTGAAGTCGGACTATCGGCCCATGGTCTTAGGGGTCAAGATGGAAGGGCAAGCCGCATGGACATTAAGGCTTCTATATATTATATGGTGTAGACCTCTAGTGGTCTACTCGTATCAACTTACCGTCTCGTTGTGCCACAGCCTGTGTCGTAGCGGTGTCGAGATATCTCCCTCCAACGCGCGTAATCCCGACACTGTGGATCGTAGGTATGTCAGGCAGAACTTTCTTCCATCGTACTCTCGGTCTCTCTTTTCGTTCGGCGGCCGTCGTCACTTGGATGCCCTTGCTATCTGAAGGTTCCCTGGGACCGCGAACTTGAACGTCACAACCCCTTGTTCCTGGCTATCGAGTGTACATACTACATATGAGTGTAAGAAGTTTGTGGCACATATCAGCTGTCACTAGGAGCAAAAATTGAAGTTGAGCCATTTGCCAGAGGCACCACGTCTCGGATACGGGGAGTCGAACCCCGGGCTGATGAGTGAGAGTCATCGATGTTACCGCTACACCATACCCGATGAGACTGATCGACTTGCTGCTCCGGCCGCTTGGCGGCACTTCTAAGCTGAACTGACTCAGTGGTGATGGGCAAAAAGATGTACAACACCAGGGATTCCCCGGTGGTCACCCACCCGAGTACTGGTCTGGCGGTTACTGGCTTATCGGTGGGAGAGCGGACGGGATCCCGAGTTTTCCAGTACCTATGGTCGTACATGACGAGTATCGTCTTCGACACTGCTTAAATATCGCTTCCGAGCCCCGCGGAGCCAGATGTCCGGCGAGGCTATCGGCGACCGAGACCAAGTCACGTTCTGTCTTGGAGTTTGGCGAGCCTTCTCTCGCGCGAGCAGGACGGCGAATGTAGCAGGAGTACTTCGGATTGCGTCAGTGAGGCGGGTGAGGTTGCACGGCATGAAACACATGTGTTGGCGGGCAAGGAGTTTCAGTCGGTAAAGTTGTTTCCGAAGGCTGAAGATCTTCTTATGCTTTGACGGCAAAAGTTTACTGCAGATACGCCGGATCGGGTCGAGCCTGTCTTGGCTGATGTCGTTGTCGACTTTCCCGCTGCGACCGTCCATATGTAAGGTAGGCAGGTAGATACTCAATCAGCTTCTGCTCCCTGATGACCACCCGCGTCGCAGGGCGACTGCGAGGGGGTCAAGCAAGGCAGCAAAGGGTGTCATGGACGGCGTCTCCGTCTGGTGGATGAATCAGTAACGTGGTTGTTCGCAAGTAGGGTTGCAGCTGAGCTCAGCTTGGTTCGTAGGATCACAGCAGCAGATCGAGGCGTTTACACGACACGACTCGCCATGGAGACGGGGCTGCGTATTAATCTCAAGGGAGTTTCGCCGCACGGATATAGACACTGCTGTCATGGCGGGACCCGTCCAGCTGCAGATAAGATATCCGATGCTACAGATCAGGGATGACTTGCATACACAGTATACAAGTCGGTGATGGCCACAGGAGATGCGGAATCCGCGAGGTAGCACAGCGAAATGCCACATGGCTGTGTTCCTCTGCCTCCGTCTTGGCCGCAACCGGCGAATGGCGGAATTTGAACTTGAACTTGTCTTATTGAGTGACAGCAGCAAAGGATGACTGATGATGTGGAGTTGGCTTGGCTTGGACTTCCAGACTTGCTCACACTGTCTGGAGCTGCTCACTGTGCATGCTCGAACGCGGTGTCACATGTAGATGATATTGTTAAGTCCAGGCACCAGGGAAACCCTCGCCAGCTGTGACACGATTAGTTGACAGGAGCTGGTGCCGAACCATGCAGGGCCGTCTGCAACACCTGAATGCTGCGACCGATGTAATGCGGATTGCCGTGCGTCTCGACTGAGCGATTATCCGGTTTAGAAACGAGCAGCATGTGCAGAACCCAGGAGACGAGCTCGTAATGGCTGATGTCTTCGTCCAATGTGTGCGTGTGCGCGCAATAGATCGCAATAAATCGCTTAGAACGGTTAGCATTAGACAAGGCCGCGCCGACGTCGATAGCGTTCAGGTATGCGCCAACCGAGCATCGTGGGCAAGCCTACCTCTACGCTCGTCTAAGCGGAAATCGTCTGAGATAAGACGTGGTTTTTATCTTTAGCTGCGCAGAAACCTGAGCGAGCCATGGAACGCATCAGAGTCATATCATGGCGAAAAGACAAAGAAGCCCGCACGAGAACCCTGATGAAGCAGGCAAGATAGTGATCAAAAGCACAGTTCCTTTTCTGGTTTCCTGTCGAGCTTCTTGTCCTTCCGGAGGGCAGGCATTTACTGGCACGGGACGACAGGCCGCCTGCCTTAACCTACCCTACGATTGGACAATTGTTCGCTGGACTTCTGGGAGAGCGGGAGCCAATCAGAACTTTCACATTCCTTCAGTGGTTTGCGTTTCCACTTTTAGCGCATTGCCCTGTCAGTCCCGTCGGTGTCTCCATTTCTCCAAGAATTACCCTCCGCTAAGATTTGCGTAACTGAACCATCACCTCACCTCACCTTTCGAAACATCGACATACCTTGACTTCACCTCCTCCTCTCCCAGAACTGCCCGCTAACCATCAACATCTACCCGGTACAGGAACAACCGCCCCGCATAGACAGCGCAGCAGCAAACTACTACCGTGGCTTACAACGCACTTACAACATAGTAGGTACGCTGACGAGCTACATCTTTTGCCTGCCGTAACTGAGCAGGAAGCAAAGGGGCATGATGTCAGGCACGGCCGAGAGCTCGGGAGGCCCTCAAGGCCACGGCTCCGGCAGCATGTCGGGGGCTTTCGACCTGTTGAAGCAGGCAACGCAGAGGATGATGTCAAAAGATGCAACAACGAGGTATGTGACAGTTTCGTACCATCTATCCATTCTCCCTATCTG
Organism: Coniochaeta hoffmannii; assembly: GCA_030052785.1. NCBI lineage: Eukaryota > Fungi > Ascomycota > Sordariomycetes > Coniochaetales > Coniochaetaceae > Coniochaeta > Coniochaeta hoffmannii. The sequence continues at coordinate 197,573 of JANBVN010000023.1, forward strand.
CCCTGCTTCATCCGATTGCCGGTGTTCACACAAATCCTGCCCTATCTCAACTACCCATCATGCACATTATCCAAGATATCAATCAGTCACTGCACCGGCATCCCCAACGTGTTGGGAGCAGAACAGTGGGCCCATTACCACCAAGTTGCTTGCTTGAGCCTTGACTTGCTCCATGTTGCTTGCATCCGCTCCCTACCAGACAGCTACGTACCCCTGGCAAGACGACTCTCTGGCGCTGTTGACGGCCCTGCATTCCATGTGTTCCAAAGCTTCTCTGTTTCTTCCATGGCTTTATCCTTATTGCGCAGCGGCTTCTTGGGGATTGCCCTCGTCGAGAAAAGTGAGGCGGCTTATGCCTTTTAGCCAGTGCCGAACTGGGATAAGAAGAGCCCCAAAAACTGCCCCTGCGCCGCATTTATCCCCTGCAAGATTCTAGAACTTCGGATACTTCTGGAAGACGACCTGGAAGCCATCATACCAGCTATCCGCGACTGCGATGGTCAGACCGCAGGAAGTCTTCTCGCCGCGCAAGGCGTTGGTCGGTTGCTCCTCGGCGCGGCACACGATGTTGTCAGTGACCAACCCCAGGGGCACTATATTCAGGCTCGTCTGCAAGTGCACAGTACAAGTGCCCGCCGTTGATTTGGTCGTTTACTTGGTTGCTGCGGTGCCCATCATCTATCTGAACTCGTCCCGAAGATATCTAAACACGTGTATGATGCACTCCCTTCTTCTGCCGGCCGCACTGACTCGTTTGGCATCAACACCCCTTCACTCCGGTCTTGGCTGCTCTCGACCTCGGATTTGTCCGTCTTTGACCCAATTAAACACACACCAGCCCCCACTTGCAGCTGCTTTTCACCACATGGCAAGCGTCAGGATTTGTAGCTGCGTGTTCGGAGGCAAGAACATACACGATGAGTACATGCGCGATGCGTACTCGCACTGGCACCACTTCTTGTACAACACCTGTAACTCGGTCCTACAGAGTTCTTCTGTTGGACTTGTATGCGGGCTGAATTGTGCGATTCTTTTTCTTTCCGTCTCGGCCCTTTCATCGCCCTTGGCTCGCCTGCCTCTGCCTGCATCTCACGCTGGCTTCCTACGTATTGTTATGGCCGATTGGGAATTGCTCCATAATCCCGTCGTCGTCATAGGCTCCAAGAACACATGCCATCATGGGCGCACTTGCCCCACGAAGGCCCAAAGCCCGCACGCTACCTACCTGACTTAGAAATCCTCGCCCCAGCGCAGTTCCAGGTCTTGCGTAGTCATCATATGCTAGCGCATTCTTCGCGTCAACTGTTTGCATCTTTCTTAGCCTTTGCCGACTCTGCCCATCACCCCTCATTGCCCGATTTTCTCTCTTCCTCGTCTGATCCTGCTGCCGGTGCGCGCCCTGAGAGGCGTTTCATGATCGCGAACTCTACAAACATAAGAGACTTATGATGGAGAATATTAACAACAAGCGCAGCCGGTCTGCCGCAGGTGACGATGATGGAACCGACCAGCTCGGCTTCGAGACCCCACGCTCTGGCGTGGCAACACCACAGCCAGACTTGCACGACAAACGGTTACCGGGAATAATGAGCTACTTTGGTCAGGTTCGTCCGGCTTCTTTTTCGCACCTCCTCCTCAAAGCCCTCAGCACAGGCGAGCGGGCTGCAGTCACCCCAGCACAGTCACCACGTGTTGCGCCCGAGGACAAGGATAACGAGCACCTTGAAGCTGCTCAAGCTTGTGCATCCGAGCCGAATACCTCGGCCAACTCGACCGGATGCAGCAGTCATAGAGAAGCAGGGCCACTACCCCATTCTTTGTCTTTCGAGATGGTGACCTCTTGTTGTACGGAGGGAGGCCCGCGGTCCGCTGTCACTCAGCCCGACCCTTACCCAACGCCTCCCGCCTCACATCGGTCGTCACTCCATCTAAGTCCGAGCACTTCCAGTACTGGCCAGAGCAGTCATAGCACGAGCACCCTGCCGAGGCATTCCTTGGCGTCCCGTCAGACGAGCGAATGGATTTTAGTCAAGGGACATGCTCGGGCGAGTTCCATGTTAGCACCGCTGCCGAGCATGCTCACCGAGTCCTCTGCCTCTGCACTCCATATGTCGCACCCCGGGTTGCGGGCCGCTACTGTCCCAAACTCCCCCATCCGTGCTTGTGCTCCCTCTGGCGTTCAAGATTCTCCTCCTTCTCCTGAGTTGGCGTCTGTTAAGGAGCTGAAGAGGCTAACAAGTATCTCGCGATCAAAGAGCGGCACTTCCACTCCGTCCCGCCTTTCCGTTGCCGCCCCCTCACAAGTCGAGATAAAGCAAGATGGAGGCAGCAGATCAAGTGGCGAGGGCCCCGACCGTGCCGCAGCTCAGAGCCCGTCCCCTCCCGGAGCCCAAGCACCTGCGGCGAAAGGGAAGCTCACCATCAAGGTTTCGGAGGCCAGAGGCTTGAAGAAGTGTCGAGATCCCTACGTCATTGTTGTCTTTCAGCGTACCGAACTCATCTCCGGCGGACCACAGCAACCGATGGAAGGTGACGAAGCTGCCATCCAAGCCGTCTCGATGGGTGGCATACCAATCCAACGTCAGGGCAGTGATTCTGGAAGACCGGCTATGGCTATACCAATGAGAAGCCGGCAGAGCAGCAACACGAGTATACACGATTACACCACTTTCCGCAACCGTAATTCACGGCGGTCCTTTACAAACCCGAAATGGGACGCAGAGGCTATCTTGTAAGTGTTTCGGATCACTTCGTCGAGTTTCTCGTTTCCGGGCAGGGGCTAACGTGTGCAGTGACGTTGTTGACTCTGATATGCTGGTGGATGTGTCGGTCTACGACCGCACAGACTCTGGTGAAGAGTTCCTCGGTCATGTCGATTTCCGGGCGAGGACCGATAAGGAGCCCGTTCGAGCGTGGTATCCCCTGAAGGGCCATGCGGACACTATGGCTGAGGATACGCCCACCGGCGAGATATACGTTGAGGCGCTCTACCAACCGGCTGAGCGCAAACACTTCGGCCCCGAGGACTTCCAGATCTTGCGACTGATCGGAAAGGGAACGTTCGGGCAGGTGTACATGGTGCGAAAGAAGGACACAAAGCGCATCTATGCCATGAAGGTCCTATCGAAGAAGGTTATCGTCCAGAAGAAGGAGGTTGCGCATACCGTGGGAGAGCGCAACATCCTGGTGCGCACAGCTTTGTCCGACTCGCCTTTCATTGTGGGATTAAAATTCTCCTTCCAGACGCCTTCGGACCTCTACCTTGTCACGGACTACATGTCCGGCGGAGAGCTGTTCTGGCACTTGCAAAAGGAAGGCCGGTTCGACGAGAAGCGGGCCAAGTTCTACATCGCCGAGCTCATCCTCGCGATCCAACATCTACACGAAGCCAACATCGTCTACCGGGATCTGAAGCCGGAGAACATCCTCCTTGATGCGAACGGACATATCGCGCTTTGCGACTTCGGTTTATCCAAGGCGAACTTGACCAAGAATGACACAACGAATACCTTCTGCGGCACGACGGAATACCTGGCACCGGAAGTGCTCCTGGATGAGTCGGGCTATACCAAGATGGTCGACTTCTGGTCCCTTGGCGTCCTGGTCTTCGAGATGTGCTGCGGTTGGAGCCCTTTCTACGCCGAGGACACACAGCAGATGTACAAGAACATCGCGTTCGGCAAGGTCAGGTTCCCTCGCGACACTCTGTCGTTGGAGGGGCGCAACTTCGTCAAGGGCTTGCTCAACAGGAACCCCAAGCACCGGCTTGGCGCCACCGACGATGCAGAGGAGCTGAAGAGGCACGCCTTCTTCAACGACATCGACTGGGACGCGCTCTCCAAGAAGCTCATCACGCCGCCCTTCAAGCCGAAATTGAAGAACGAGACAGACGTCTCGTATTTCGACCCCGAGTTCACCAACGCCCTGAACACAAACGGATCCCTGAACGAGCGGGCTGCTGCACTCGCCAAGGGCTACGCGACGTCGACGCCCCTCTCGCCATCGGTACAGGCTAACTTCCAAGGCTTTACCTTTGTCGACGACAGCGTGCTCGAGAACGAGATGAAGGACCGATGGGGTGGCAATTACGAAGATGAAGACATGAATGACACCCACCGCAAGAAGGATGACGACTGGGACGACCTCGACGACCTCAACATGAGAGGAGGCAACCGGATGAGCGGCATTGTCAAGACCAATACCAACGACGAGCAGATGTTTGGCGCCGATGACCTACAGTGACGTCCCTGGCACGACAAGTAAAGTCACGGGGCTGCGTCCATGCTCTCCATGACGGTCCGGCGACATGACAACAGTACTTTCTCTCTCCTCACCGGGTTCACGAGACCATTTGCATTTCAGGGCGGGTCGCAGTTGCATTAGGTATTTCGTTTGGATTTGGGAGCATGCGCGGTCAAGCTGGGCGTGGCGTTTTCAGGCAAAGGGGGCGGCAGGGGTCTGCTTCTTCCACACGCACACACATTGCACCACCCTCGCTAGTAATAATGAAGCTCGATGTGGGACGATGTGACGAGGGTTGAGCTTCGGGTTGTTGTGGTTATGCATGCAACATCAAAAAGTTCTTGTTTTATTCCGTCAGACAGCGGATAACGCGCTGTTGGCGTGACGTACACTACGTTAGCTGTAGGCATACGGATCAAGGCAGTCCCCGCCCTCAAGTTGCTAGCCTCGCAGTGGGATACCCCGTTGGGCATGAGTTTGGATCATGGTATCTTACATGTACCGTGGAGGCAAGGTTCCCGGTAGTGATGGTTAATGAAAGACGAAGAGTCGTTAGTTCTCTACTATGCGTTGTTACCGTGGTCAGAAACAACATATAACATATGTACTCAGTAGCGAAGATCTCTGGCATTCTAATGGTCCCTTGACATCATTGGCAATCTCACTACAGCCTGCGAGGGAGGGCAGGTCAACACAGCCGGACAGAGTAGCGGCATCAAATCAAGACCGTCGCCAGTACCTGAGCAGCATGTCTCCGTTCTGAATCATCGGCCATATGTGTATAGCAAGGTCTTATTGAACAATATACACGGGTCTGCTCTCCCCATCACCCAGAAAACCGCCGCTCTTCCGCTCAGCTTCCCAGGATCGGAGTAGAAAAAGACCCCATCACCAACAACCACCACCCCCCTCTCAGACCATCCGTTAAACTACAGCCAGCCCAAGCGTCCCTTCCACTTCTCTTCTCTTTTCCCCTGCGCGGCTTCACCTCACAACTCACACATTCCCCGCACTCCACTCTTTGCCCTCCCTCCATCTTAGTGCGTAGCACCGGCGACAGGGTGGCTGGCGTGCTCGTCCTCCTCCTCGTCAACGAGCCAGTCCTCGAGGACGGGGGCGGCGGCGCCGGGGGCCTGGGCGGCGGCGTCCTGACCCTCGACCTCGACGGCCATGCTCTCGTACTCCTTGAGCGAGGACGCGAGGTCGGCCTCCTCGGGGGACTTGGGCGCCTTGGGGAGGCTGAAGGTCTGCACGTGGCCCGCCGCGTCCGACTCCTTGACGGGGGGAGCCTTGTAGGCCTTCAGCTCGCGGAGGTAGAGGTCTTGGACGAAGTCGGCTGGAAGAGATGGGGCAGGTGGTTAGTAGGTGAGGTGTGAAAAGGATGTAGAGGGAGAGGGGAGAGCTTGTTGGGAGTGGGAGGTTCGGAGGCCGAGTAGGGGATACGGATCGGGTTCCGGAATCGATTGCGGGTTGTTGGGAGCTGGTTGTAAGGCGACAAAGAGCCGTAGTGATGCGCGGCTTGTGTTTTCTGGCTGCTGTTTGACGGCGGCCGATTGTGCTGTTGTCGATGGCCAGTGGTCAAGTCTCCGCGACGTCGGTTCGGCTCAAGCTCCCAACAGTTCCCGCCCCGTCCTCGGTCCCGGCACCATAGTCTGGTGTCCTCCTCCACCTGGTTTGAGGATTATGAACGTACCTCTCCGGGCAAGCGTCGGCGCGATGAATGTCCTCATCTGGATCTGTGCAACTCGAGAAGCGGCGCGGGCGCCCTGTTGAAACGAAGACTGACGTTAGCTAACACCTCCCGACTTCCACCGGCTACTGCTCGTAGAAATGCCGTCGGAGCTCAATCAAACGTACCATAACGCGGGAGATAGGGGCGAGCATTTTGGAGGGATGTGCGGTGCTCAAAATTGAACGCGGGAAGACACAAGGCAGGCAAGGACGTCGTTGACGAAGTCGGGTGTCGTTTGGTTGAGAGGTTTTCGGTTTCGCCAGAATTGGCCGGCTACATCGGCTTGGCAGGTGGCAGCCTCACAAACGGAGGTCTCTCTGCGTGAAGTCACGTGACTGCGGAACGCTCAAAGGGAAGGAGTGGTCTCATCGCGATTTATTCAGCTTCAGCAACGTTCAATTGCCAAAACACCGGCAGGTCTGAGACACACAGGATCATATCCTGTCAGAAGGCTAACGCGTAAGAATGTGTGGGCAAGGTTGTCCTTTCAGGAATTCGTTTTGACGAACCGCAATACCGTCAGATCCCCGTACACCACAAGCTGACATCAAGGCAATAGCTCGAAGAACTGAAGATGTGCAAGGGAATTATAGTACATTCAGTTTAAGGTATCGAAAAGCTGGTGGGAAGCACCAGGCTCAGACAACGCCGGTTACCCTAGCCGATCTTGAACGCCTGCCCAACCGCACTGCGGACACCGCCTCAGCTTGTCCCGGGCAGGTCGCAAGTGCCCGTTGTCACGCGGTTTCCCATCACCACACACAGTGTTACCGCAGCATTTCAAAACAGTCACACATCGACATGAGCACACAACCCGTGACCCCCTGGTCTATCCTGGGCTTCCCGCCTCATTCTTCCCCCTTCTGCCGCCCCATCTCCTGCCGCCACCGGGTCCAGTGGCCTGCTTCTTCCTGATAGACGCGAGCGTCTTGCCGATGGCGTAGAGCAGGAACATGACGCCCGCCACGACGCTGTACGCGATGACGAGCGAGTCGTCCGCGTCCGCCAGCTGCAGCCCCAGCCCGCCGTTGACGACGCCCAGCAGCATGAGCGCCCGCCCGTACCAGATGTGCGCGTGGCTGACCAGTCCGCGCCGCTGGTGTCTGAGGAAGTGCCGGTGGTGCGCGTAGCCGAGGGCCGGCTGGATGGCGAGGAGGCAGACGACCACGGTTCCGAGGATGGTGTGGGTTTGGTCGAAGAGCTGGCGCAAGTTAGCCCTTCAGTCGCTTTCTGACTCTTGGGGATCGGATGGGGGAATGGACTCACGATATTGAGATACTTCGCATATTTGATCCCGAGCCCAAAGCCAGCCCACATGAGCAGCCACACCACGGCTTGGAAGCCGGCGTGCGCCCACCACCTGCCCAGAGTCGGCATCAGCAGCGCGCCGAGGGGATACAGGATTACGAATACAATCGCCATGATAACGCCGTGAGCCACCAGTATGGTGTTGTTCGAATCCGTAGCCACGACCGTGACCCCATCGCCGTCCCCTTCCGAGCCGCCGCCTCCCGACCCCCCTCCGGTGTTCCCACCTCCACCGGGATCAGTAGCCGCAGCAGCAACAAACGGATTGCTGTCCGCCGCCAGCGCCGCCTTGGTCAAGTCGAACTCGAAGACAACCGTATCGTCGTGCTGAACCAGCCCCGCGCTCCTGCTCGTCGTGGCAAGCGAGTTCCCCCTCCTCCACGCCCCGATCCAGCTGCTCTCGGTGCTCTTCAGGCTCAGCTCCCCACCCCCGCTCCAGCTCTCGCAGTTCGCACACCTCACATTGGCCGTCATCGTGCTCCCGTCCTCGCTGACGCCACTCCCCTCCAGCACCGTCAGCTGCGCCGCCCCCGCCGAGGTATCCAGCGTCGGCATGACGTGGTTGGCCCCGATGCGCGGGCTCACGGTGACGTTCCCGCTGCCGTCCTGGTACACGATGAACATGTTGGACCCGGCCATGCCCGTGCCCGTGCCCAGCGCGACCCACTGGTACGTGGCGGGCGCCGAGATCTGGAAGTAGATGTTGCCCGACTGCGAGTCGGCCGACGACGTCGGCACCCCGACGCTGTAGCACACGGAGTTGGCGTTGCCCGGGCAGAAGCGGATCGTCCCGCCTTGGGAGGCCACGCCGGCGCCTATGTGCAGGGGGAGGAGGTCAGCCATTTCACCGTGTCTTGGCTCGCATGCAACAACGAATGACTTGAGTGGCTATTTGGGAGGAGCTGATTTTTTGACGAGTTGGTGGTATTGAGGTAAAGGATGTCAGACGCAAAAAGAAAACGGGCTTGGCAACGACTTACACAAGAGCGACAGCGCGGCTACGGCCGCACCGGGGCTGAAGAGCGGCTTCATGCCTGCTTTGCCGCTTATCCCTATGGAATGCACAGTAAAGAATGCGCTGCAACACAATTGTGGTCGGTTTAGGAGGGCTGCCAATTAATCACGGCCGGCAAAAAGTGATAGAGGCGTGGGATGTAACAGGGGACGTTGACCTGGTATGCAAGCCCGTTACCCGCGTGTCTCCGTCAGGGCTGCAATATATAAACTGGAGGGTAGGATATAAATAATCCAATAACCCGCTCACTCGTGTTACGACAGTCTGTTATGCGAGGACTTGAACTTGGGGGATATAGAAAGTACAGTCGAGAGGACGGGTACGAACAAAGGGGGGGGGGATGCCGGCACGGAAAGGGCTGACATGAAGACTAATTATAAGATTCCAGATTCCGCAATGCAAGCCAAATTCCCTGTCGTTCGGGTGTGGCTTGAAGCCCCAACGGGCTTTCTAAACATTTCATCAGCAAGAAAAGCTGCCCAGGATTGTACAATTTGGCCTTTGGTATGCTTACCGCATACCTGGAAGTCTAAAATCCCCTTCCAGATATCTGTCCGCCGTCCGAACCCCCCTGAGCCTGGCTTGCATCCTGCATATGCCGGCCGCGTCGTCGTCAGTGGCTGCTGTCAGTGGCTACTACGGTACTATCTGGACCGGGTTGTTCTCTTCCCAAATAACCCTTGGGGATACAAAAGGATGGATTATCACAGGTCGATCCGTAGAGGTTCCCGTCCTGTTCCACGCCGGCCATCCAGACTTCCGAGGGGTTTGGTTGCTGAATGTTTCGAAACAACACATTGGCACACACACGCACATGCATCGACTGCAGGCACAGCCACGCCGCTTCCTGCAGCCTTTACGCTTCCCGCCAGCCTACAGGCCGCTTGTGCAGGAAGGATACCATACAGGATCTTGGCCGTCTGGAGCTTCTCGTCGATGTTCGCAACGGGCCAATCATGGATGGGCAGATGGTAAGATAGGACATTGTCGATCGTGGGGTATCCCTCAGACGTCTGAAGGCACAAACTAACAAAGAGCTGGTACTTCCTACCCCCCCAAACGAAAATAACGATTCCCGTACGAAGTTCAACTAAGGTAAGCCACCAGATTCGTACTGTTAGTAACCAAAAGTGGTTCAGACATGTCCTCATATCAGTTAACCCGACGTCCATTCGGGCACGTCGTAAACAACAGTCAGCTTATTGGTAGATGATTTAGCTCGCCGGAACGCGAGCTTGCCGATGACATCTCGCGTCACCGCCCGAGGCTATGTAGATTCCAGTTGTAGGACTTCGAGTCTGGAACTGGCAAAGCACAAGTCCGCTGAAAATGTTCAGACGAACGCTAAGGGACTGTCGTTGCATCGTATCGGTACTTCGTAGTTGGTACGCTATCCCGCGTCTTGGGACTCTCTTGGCTCCAGTGCAAGCCCCTAAATGTCTAAAACTCCGCATGCCCAGACTCCGGTGAAAGCTTCCCTGTTGTCTGTATCTCGTCGATCATGCCCTGGTCCATTCCAGTCAAAGCCCCGGTGGTGACGCGTTCACTTGTTTAGTATGTGCGTGATGTTGATGGCTCGATGCTGGTAGAGAAGAAAGTCCGGGGTTGTCACATCGAGCTACTTGTTGGCAGTTTCGGTTCTCTTGTACGAGCTTAGAGACGCGGAGTCCCGTTCGAGCTCAGTTCCCCGGACCCCTCTGTAGCTGTGTGCAGCATAGATGCGTACGTCAGCCCGCGGGTATGTTGTGCTTGGCGGCATTCTAACTCTGTTGCATGGTCTCGTCCAGTGCTCCCACGAGTAGGCCCGCAGAACTACCTAGTCACATAATGCAAGTGAGAGGAAGGTCCAAAAGCTGTATTGGCGGCTGCTGAGGTCTTTCTAAGCTAGTCCTCGAAGCCAGAGTCTAAACTCCATTCAGCCCTCTAATCCCCTTGTCTAAGCCACATGATTGAGAATGGGCTAGCGCTCATCGATTGACGCTTCGGCCCAAGTGTTGCACCGTCCACAGCCTCATCCTCGTTCATGTCTCTCCGTCTAGCTGTGATCAGTTCCTCCGGACCAAGCGCAGTAAACCTGTTTTTGCCTTTCCTAACTCCCTGCAGCCCAAATCATGTCTCCCCTGGCATGCTCGCAAAAAATGATGGATATGCTAACGAAGTAGTCGAGATGAATGTGTGCGACGGTGCCATCGCGATCTGTACTGAGAAACGCCCCAACACCCGTCTGCCAAGTCCTGCTGTATGCAAACGGCCACTATTCTCCCCCGAGTCCGCAATGATCGCTCCACGGCCACGCCTGCCCTCCTGACGCTCGACGGTGTCAGTTCGCCGATGCCATCATGTGGAAACCGTTGCCTTCAAGCAGGCTGCTCGACGCAACATAGCTAAACCCGCCAAAGGGATCGTCCTTGAAGTCCCTGGGGCTGACAGCACTCCACTGGTCGTCGAATCGCGACATGACAGGACTCAGGCTCAGTTCGGTGAACTCGGGCGCAAAGTTCTCGGCCAGCTCGGGATCGGTGATCAGCGGCTGGATGGGCGGCTCGAGCTCGCGAGCGGCGAGCTTCTTCCAGTCGATCTTGCGGAAGAAACGGTGCTTCCTGATGATGGTCATGTCCTTGGGCATGTTGGACCCCAGCCGCTTGCCCGGCTCCTTGCGCAGGAGGCGGGTCAGCAGATCCTTGGCGTCGGCGCTCAGGAAGTACGGCATGACCAGCTTCTGCTTGACGATGTTGTCCTGGATCTTGGCGTGGTTGCCGCCGCGGAAGGGGGGGCTGCCCGTCATAAGGTCGAACCCCAAAGCCCCGAACGACCACCAGTCGACGGCCTTGCCGTACTTCTTGCCCAAGATGACCTCCGGAGCCATGTACTCGACAGTGCCCAGCATGGAGTTGCACGACTCCGTGTCGTCGCAGGCTACCTTGGACAACCCAAAGTCGGTCAGCAGCAGGTGCCCTTCGGAATCAAGGAGGCAGTTCTCAGGCTTGAGGTCACGGTAAACGACACCAAGAGTATCGTGAAGATGTGACAAAGCAAGAACCATCTCTGCCATGTAGAACGCGGCTGTATCCTCTGGAAACATCTTCTCCGTGCTAAGGTGCGTGAAGAGCTCTCCGCCCTGACCGTACTCCAGGATCAGGTAGAGCTTCTCCTTGTCCTGGAAGGCGTAGAACAGCTTGACCACGAAAGGGTGTCGGTTGACGCTCTCGAGAATCTGCCTCTCCGTCTTGGTCTGCTCGACAAGTTTCTTGTGCACGACAAGAGAGGCCTTCTTGAACTGCTTCTGGGCATAGAGACGGCCGGTCGCTCGCTGTTTGACGAGGAGTACAGTGCCGTAGGTTCCCTTACCGAGACAACGCAGGGGCTCAAAGTCGTCCGCCGTCATCTTATGACGCGGACGGGCTAGGCCACCTTCGACACCGTCGGCATACATGCCACTGCCCCCAACAAAGGTGCGGTCCGGGACGCTCTCGCTGACGAAGTCGGTCTCGAGATTGATCTCGTAGCTTGTAGAGCCGTTCTCGGAAGCCGTCTCATCTCCACTAGTGCTGCCGCTGATCTTGGTGCTGCTGGTTCTCAAGGTGTCGGGACTGCGGCTGTCGCGCTTCCGGGTAAGCCCATCGCTGGAGAGAGGAGACGGATAGCCCGTCCGGCTCTCTGTCCGCGTCATGGAGCTCGCTCGCGTCGACGGCGCAGTACTCTCACGGCTGAGGCTCAGAGGTTCGAACTGCATACGCAGCTTCGCGATGCCGCTGATAGCCGGAGACGAGATGGGCTTCAGGACCGGGCTACAGTTCGCGCTAACCACATCGTCGATCATGTAGGCAGCCCGGCCCCTCCGGGCGGAGTTCTTGCACCCATTTCTCGGGGTAGGGGAGAAGTCGGAATCCTCGTCGCCAGACGTGACAGGCGTCTGAGGCCGGGGTTGGAACCCGCGCACAGTGGCGAGCGCGGGAGTAGCCGGGGCTATCATGGTGCGGCTGTGACGCCGGGTAGTGGGGAAGAGATCCGGGGTATTGGTAAAATAGTTGTGCGAGGCGATTTAGTGACGCTGAAGCACTCTCCTTGTTGGTGCGCTTCAACTCGCGAGCGTGCCTCTTCAAGGCTCGCCTCGACGTCGCTCGGGGTCGCAGCGTGGAACGGACAAAACGGTTCGGTTGATGAGCTTGTGGCTGGTCTCGACGCGCATCTGGTAACGGAAGAAAGAAGTAGAGTTGTCGTTTGTGCTCGTACTGATATGCATTGGTTGTAGTTGGTCGCTTTAGGAGTGTAGTTGTTCTGGTGGTCGGGAGTTGGTCAATTGTTGTAAGAGGGAGAAAGGAGCAAGAAATCAGGTCGACCAAAGCAGGCTGGCAGGCTCACATGCGGACCACCGGGCAATGAAAACTGAAAAAACTGGGCGGTCCGCCCTGCAGATTTCAGCCTCCGCCCTGCTGACTTGGCTCCTTTGGGATTAGTGTCGATCAGGAGTGTCTGGGGAAATCCTCCAGACTTCAAGGTCTACTGTATATGTCTAGTCTAGCGCGTTGGAAACGAGGTTCTCGGTCTAGGTCTCAAGATTGATACAGGGTTTTAGTGACTTGTTGATTCAAATCAACACTGGCAGTTAAAAAGACCGTCAGAAGGGCCAAGCGCCTTAGATTTTGAAAAGATGGTGAATTGTGGTGCTGATTACCTAGTGAACGAGCAGTAAGCCGACAGTCAGCCCAGCCGTTGGAAAGTGTTACCTGACTTCTGGGATGAAGATACTAACCCGAACCCTTATCGGACCTGAAGCCGATAAAGTAGCTTCATTGCTGTCCCAAATTTGACCAGCCGTTGGGTGTCGTTACAGGCTGTACATCAACCACATAGCTGCTCCCTCGGTTGGACTCACCTACATACGTACTAGTAGTCGTCAATCACTCTACAACAGCAAGACAACTACGGCATCTTTTGGGCACCTGCGGGAGGGTGTTCCCCCCATTACTCAAGATGATGCACCCATCGCGCCAGGCGTATGTGGAGGAGGCAATGGAGGACCGAGGCGGGATTGACATCGATAACATCCGTACGTCTCGTCTACTCCCTCTGAAGTAACTTCCAAAAACTAACCTGGTTACCCTTGCAGCTATCGACCATGACTATGACATGCCAGTAGCAGCGTCTGGCATCGCGCCCGAAAAAGCCTCCGCCCTTCTGTCACAGTTCGAGCGCAAGAGACTCGCCGCTTCCATCGCAGTACCGACCGACGATGGACGCGTCCGCGCAAAGCTAAGAGAGCTGGGGGAGCCGGTGACCTTGTTCGGGGAAGGACCAGCAGACAGGCGCGACCGGTTACGCGACCTCCTCACCACGCAGGCGCAACTCGCCACCACACAAAGTCAAGATGTTGACATGAAGGATGCGGCCGAAGCTCAGGACGAAGGTGACGAGCAAGAGGAAGAGTTCTACACTAAGGGTGGAGATGCGCTCCTACAAGCCAGGATCGCCATTGCAGAGTACTCGTTACCAAGGGCCAAGAAGCGGACGGCATTCCAGAAGAAGGAGTCGACAATACCGCTGCGGACACACGTCAAGTTCCGCAAGCAGATCAAGGAGCGGCTACAAGCCTTCGAGCTGCAAGGCAGTCAGATTGCGGGAGACCGCAACGTCAGCATGACGCGGATATCACCAAACGGGGAGTTCGTCGCAACGGGTAACTGGGGAGGCCAAGTCAAGCTCTTAGGTGTGCCTGATCTGGAGATTAAGCGGACGTACAGAGGGCACGCGAACAAAATAAGCGGTCTTTCTTGGTTTCCAGGCTCCACGCTGCCAGAAAACAACATCTCGCCAGATACTGTCAACCTGGCGTCCGGAGGAGCTGATTCCAAGGTTATGCTTTGGTCTCTGACCCAGGATACGCCGCTGGCAACGCTTGAGGGCCATTCGCAGCGCGTATGTCGAGTCGAGTTCCATCCGTCGGGCAAATATCTCGCGTCTGCGTCAGAGGACACATCCTGGAGGCTTTGGGACGTGGAGACAACCACGGAGCTCCTTCTCCAAGAAGGTCACTCGAGGGGAGTATACGCGGTGAGCTTCAACAGCGATGGATCTCTTCTGGCCAGTGCAGGACTGGACAGTATCGGCAGGATATGGGACTTGCGCTCGGGCAGAACCGTCATGATCCTCGACGGACACTTGGACGGACATATCAAGCCAATCTACGGACTGGACTGGGGCGCTGACGGACACCGGGTGCTCACGGCCTCGGCTGACGGATGGGTAAAGTGCTGGGACGTCCGAAAAGTGCAACGAACAGGAGGCATAGGAGCGCATTTGAGCTCAGTGGCGGACGTTAGGTGGTTCAAGGGTGCCGACGACCCGCTTCTCGGAGTACCGCCTCCCCAAGACGAAAAGGGCAACCAACAGCCAAAGAAATCGGGTACCTTCTTTGTCTCGGCCGGATTCGACCAGAAGGTCAATATCTTCTCAGCCGATGACTGGGCGCTGGTCCAGTCTCTGAGCGGTCACACAGCTCCAGTTACCAGCTGCGATGTCAGCCGGGATGGGAAATGGATCGTTAGCGGTGGACACGACCGGACGGTCAAGCTTTGGGGGCGTAACGACATGGAAGGCGTCTAGACGATATAGGTTGATAGAAGCGGCACATAACTAAGCGAGCTGGTAGATACCCTTGGGCAATATAAACAGCAACCTGTCCGCCTATTCCTTCCTTTGTTCCTTGTCCCTTCAGGGGGGTTTTGCCTCGCGTGGGGATAGCGCACGGGCCACTACCTTACTGATAATGAAGCGATGATAGCATGGAAGCGTTTGGCGTCTTGCGGGACGATCGACCGCTGCCCCAGTAAATCTAGCGCTAGTACTACCTACATCACTTCAGTAACTTGGACTACTTGGACCTTTTGGCCAACCTTTCCCTCTTCACTTCAACATCTATCCCGGAGTCTTGAATCCAGCCAGTGTAGATGCGCCAATTCCATCACCGAAGCTAACCGGCCAGGAAACTTGGGGAGGAGATTCCGTCCGACGTCACGACCCCGAACGTCGAAACACCGAACACGATGTCGACCGTCGACAGATGGCGCCCTCCGCGAGAGGCGTACCAACCGCCCTCTCTACCGCCGAAGCCACCCGCGCCCGTCAGCGAGCGCGCATCGCGATCGCCCTCCCGGAAGCGCGAGGTACCCCCAGCCGTGCCGTCACCCCCCACACATTCATCAAGAACATCGCCTCCACGGCCGGTATCGCGGCGAAGCGCGCCGTCGCCAGCACACTCGCAGCGGACGCCGCAGAACAGCCAGCAGATACGCGCAAACCAGTGGTACTTTACGCTAGACGAAGCAGTCAGCACGCCCAGCATCATAGACGGCCTGTCGCCGGCGGAGGAGAGGCTACGACGGGCAAAGGGCGTGAACTTCATCTACCAAGCCGGCATCTTGCTCGACCTCCCGCAGATCACGCTGTGGGTCGCCGGCGTGTTCTTCCATCGGTTCTACATGCGCTTCAGCATGGTGGAGGAGATGCAAGGCATACATCATTATGTGAGTTTCGCCCCCGTCGCGACTTCTCCTACGTAGAGCCAAGGCCCGGTTTACTCACATGAATCCTTTCCCTAGAACATCGCCGCCACAGCCCTGTTCCTCGCCAATAAGACCGAAGAGAACTGCCGCAAGACCAAAGACCTCATCATCGCCGTCGCCAAGGTGGCCCAGAAGAACGCCAAGCTCATCATCGACGAGCAGAGCAAGGAGTACTGGCGCTGGCGCGACAGCATCCTGACCTACGAGGAGGTCATGCTCGAGGCCCTGACCTTCGACCTCTTCGTCGAGAACCCGTACCAGCGCCTGTACGAGCACCTCAACGCCCTCGACGCCGTGCACAACAAGCGCCTGCGGGAGAGCGCCTGGGCCTTCTGCAACGACGCGTGCCTGACGGTGCTGCCGCTGCTGATGGAGGCGAGGGACATCTCCGTAGCGGCCGTGTTCTTCGCCTCCACCGTGACGCAGAGCCCGATACCGGACCAGAAAGGGGAGGCGTGGTGGAGGGCTCTGAGGGGCGACGAGGCGTTGATGATGAAGGCTGTCAGTCTGCTCTCGGATTTCTACTCCGAGAATCCGCTGCGGAAGCAGGCTCCCACGTCCGGATCGCCCAAGTTCGATCTCGAGAGTACGAGGAGGAAGGGCGAGGATAACGTGTATCTCAGCCACAACGGCACGCCGATGGGGACGGATGGGGGCAGCACGCAGAGCCCTGCCGCTGCCTCGAATACTCAGGCTGTGGAGGATAAGGAGCCTCCTGCGGCGGCGGAGGACCAGAGGGCTAGCCGGGCCAGGGGCGACTCGGACGCTGAGCTCAAGTCGGCGGCGAATGACCTCGATGTGCACCAAGGGAGGCCTAACGGCAGGGATATCAAGTCGCCTGCCAACAAGCGGAAGTTGCTCGGCGAGGTAGAAGCGGGCCTAGAAGAAGGGCGAGACAGCAAGAGGGCGCGGACGGAGGATCCCGATGAGGACGAGGGCGAGGTCAAGGGCGAGGACTGAACACAGCTCTTCGTGCAGACCGTGCACGACAACCTGGTTTCTGTTTGGATTCTCTGCCGCACTGCTGCTCCAGGCGGAGAGAACGGATGGCGTTGATTTGGTTGGTCTCTGGGTGACCTTTTGCAGGACTTCGGTACAGTCTGTACATTACCTTGCACAACAACCCTGGGGAGGGAATAAGTTCGGGTGTACAATTTGCCTTGCGCATGCGGACAAGGGGGGCAAAAGGCATTGCCCTGGCGTTTACAATGTGTCAGTCAAGGGGTCCATGGTTCTGGGTTCGGGTCGAGAACAGGCAGGTAGATCGAATGATATCCCGCAGGATCTTGCTTTCACTTCCCATCTAGCAGACACCCGCTCATGTGTACCCATTCCTGCCATATTCTATCCCCTCTCTCCTCAGCCCCCTCTTCTCGTCCAGGAAGTCTATCAGGTCGCACATATTCGCACACTCCATCAGAGCCGCCCTCTCCTTCTTCGCCAGCAGGGAGCTCTTGTTCGGGCCCATGCCCGGCGCGCACATCTGGGTGACGTGGTGCAGAGTCAGCTTGAACGGGAGCGGCGCCCTGGCCGCGTTGATCATGAAGGTCTCGACGGCTTCCCAGGGGCAGGCGCCGTAGCCGGCGTACAGCGCCGGGTTGGCCAGGATCGCCCGGGCGGACATGAGGCCGGCTAGTTTCGGGAGGATGGGCTTCCCCCCGTCTGTCGACTCGGTATTTGGGAGGAGAGGGGATGCGAATGGTAGGGCGTCCATTGCGAAGACGTCCCCCGACAGTAAAATGGGCACTCTGTCGCCGTATTTAGAGGTCAGTATTTCCAGCGCTTCGGGGTTGATCGGTATGCTCGACGGCGTGTTCCGCGTCCTCGGGTGGATGGTGAGGAAGTCTATATGTCTGTCCTGGTCGTGGCCAAGGACGGTGTCGATGAAGTCCATCGTCTTGCGTAGGTCGTGGTGTACTCGGATCTTGACGCTCACGCTCCTGCCGGCAGGGTTGTCTTTGTCTCTGTCCTTCCCCATGGCCCAGCCGTCCTGCCGTAGTTTTTCCCTCGTTTCTGTTACCATGTCACGGACGAGCTCGCGCTTTTCCATCAGGGCGGCGCCAAGCGTCTCGGCGCAGGCCCATGATTGCGGACAGCCGCAGTTTAGGTCGACGCCGCTGACGGAGGGTGCGACGAGTGATGATGCTCTTGCTAGTTCCAGGGGGGAGTTGGCGCCGAATTGGACTATGGTCGGAGGTTGTGGTTGGTTGGTTGATATTGTGAGGTCTGGAATTGGTGTAAGCGAGATACAGTACTCATGTGGGAATGCACCCATCCCAACAGCGATGTCGAAGGGTCGAACTCACCACTGTCGCGTGCAAAACTATTTCGGTTGAACTCTTTCGCCAGTATCATTGGCGTCCAACATAGGTCTGTTCCATATGCGTGAACTGTCTGACGGAAAGCAAGCTGTTGACCTGTCAGCTTGCTGTGAGAGACATGCAGGATGAAATATTTGGATAGAAACGGCGGGACACCAACTTACCTTGCTATACCTGACCATAGGCGCAGATGTATATAAGAGCCTACTCTCACTCTTCGCCAGGTCAAAGAGCTTAAGGGGGCTTCATCAAGCAGCCAAAGCTGTTAGTGGACATGCATACAGGGGAGAGTACATGGCTGTCAGGGTGCAAAGCAAGGATGACCTACTGTACTATATCGGTCCCCATTTCGATTTTAGAATTGACTTTCCGATTTGTTTGGTAATCATAGCCTGATCAGGGTACAATGTATCTACTGTATGAAACTCTTCAAGGGAAGAGTTATGTGACCTTCAACATCTCGCGTCGCCTTCAGAGGAACCTGCACCAATACAAGCGATGAGATCTCAGTGGGGTCTTTTAAGTCTCGAGGACAAGGGTGTCGACCAGAAGTGCGACGGCCGCTTATTGGCCGGAGAAGCTCACCGCCTTCTGCTTTAGTCGTCAGGTACCGACGGAAGCGTGGCAGTATCCAGAAGACTGAGTCAACCCCGCGATCGCCCACCGTGAACAAAATCCGCCATCACTTGGAGTCGTCTCCGTCTCGTTTCAACTGTTTACCACTTCCCCTCAGAAACCACCGAAGCAATGACAGATATCGAAGCGAAATCGAGGTTTGCCCTCATCAAGGAGAACCTCGCCGAGGTTCTCAACCCCGAAATCATCGAGAACATCCTCGCCGAAGGCCGTCATCCCAAGATCTACTGGGGTGAGTCACTTCCCGAATAATCCTCTGGCGCCCCTTGAGACTCGCCGACAACAGCGACTGACACCTCGGTGGCTAGGCACCGCAACAACGGGACGTCCTCACTGCGGCTACTTCGTGCCCTCGATCAAGATCGCCCAGTACCTCGCAGCCGGCTGCGATGTCACCATCCTTCTCGCCGACATCGTACGTACTAGTCACGCTTCTTGACGAGCCATGGCCGCGATTCGCTGACACTCCCCTTCCAGCACGGCTTCCTGGACAACCTCAAGGCCCCGATTGAGCTCGTCGAGTACCGCGCCAAATACTACCGCTTCGTAATAACTGCTATCCTCGAGGCCGTCGGCGTGCCGACCCAGAAGTTGCGGTTCGTACTGGGCAGCTCCTACCAGAAGAGCCCCGAGTACATCATGGACATCTACAAGCTGAGCTCGGTTGTCTCGGAGCACGATGCCAAGAAGGCCGGCGCAGAAGTCGTCAAGCAGTCGGATAACTCGCCCCTGTCTGGTCTGCTCTACCCCATTCTACAGGTCCTCGACGAGCAGTACCTGGACGTGGACGCCCAATTCGGAGGTGTTGACCAAAGGAAGCTCTTTATCGCCGCAAAAGAGTGGCTCCCCAAGGTCGGCTACCGAGAGCGCGCGCATTTGCTGAACCCCATGGTCCCCGGCCTCCATGGCGGCAAGATGAGCTCGAGCGAAGAGGACTCCAAGATCGACCTGCTCGACCCTGCGGAAGCTGTGACGAAGAAGATCCGGAAAGCGGTTGCGGCTCCCCAGGTCGTGGAGGAGAACGGTCTGCTAGCGTTTGTGGAGTACGTGCTGCTCCCCGCCTCCGGGCTGCTGAGCGGAAAGCCTTCGTTTACGGTCGAGCGGGAGAGGGACGGCCTGGAGCCGCTCGTCTACGACTCGATCGGGAAGATGCACGAGGATTACAAGAACGATACGGTGAGTCGGCCTGTAAACCCCATCGCTGTGAGAAAACGGCCTGCTGACTGATCTGCTGCAGCTCACACCGCAATTACTCAAACCCGCAGTGGCAAAGGTCCTGAACGAGCTGCTGGAACCCATCCGCAAAGCCTACGAGGAGTCGCCAGAATGGCAGGAGGTCACACTCAAGGCCTACCCGCCACCACCGAAGAAGGAGAAGAAGAAGAAGGATAAGGGCTCGCGCTACCCCGGAGCGGGGAAGCCGGTTCAGGAGGGCGAGCAGACACAGACGTTGCCCGACAGGACAGCTGCATAGGCCGCATAGCTTCGGCTGGCAATTTGACGGCGCAATAGGTTCAGGCCATGATCTGGGCGGAGAATATGCAGAGACCTGAGTCCCACCTCCTTACGCCCTGGCCTCTGGGTACAGGTTATGAGCAACTACGAGGAGGGCGGCGCAAGATCGAGATGACTAGTGCCTGCCACGTCGTCTACGGGTTCAACGTCATTTGACAAAAGTCCTTCGCTGCATCGTGGGCGCTTCTTTCACATGATGGGGTTATGGCGATGCCACGTACTTAGAAAGCCTGTCAGGTAGATTCGCTTATTTGGCGCAGAGGGAAATAGTACAGAGGTGCTCTCACAGTCCGGAAGCCAAGCTCTTTTTTTGCCTTTTACACCAGCCGGCTTGCAGACTCATGCCGCCCCTTTTTGGCCCCGTCTCCATTCACCCCATTCTTTTTCCGTTCACATTCATCCCTCTCAGTGGGACATCCAGCGTGTCTTTTCTCAACCCCTTTTATCTCTCCAAGACCGCTATTCAGGTTAAGCCGGCCCCCTACCGGGCAGCACACTTACGGACACCCAGGATCAGAGAACGTAGGAAACGGCCTGGTCGACGCGAAGCACCCGCCGTACGTCTTGCCGCAGCTATTAATGGAGTCGACACAGATAGTCGGCACACCAGCCGTTGCGGTCGCCGTCGTCGGTTTGGGGGTGATAGTCGACGTTACTGTGTCGAGGGAACACGACGGGGCGGTAAAGGTTGGAACGGGGTTGGCGGAGGGGAAGCAGCCGCCGTAGGTCTGGCCGCACTTGTTGATGTAGTCCACACATATCGTTGGCGTGGCTGTGCGTGTCGTGGTGGACTTGGTGATGGTTGTTAGGGTAGCAGTTGTCTCGAGCGAGCAGGATGGTCCGGTGAAGGTTGGAAAGGGGCTCGTGGACGGGAAGCAGCCCCCGTAGGTCTGGCCGCACTTGTTGATGTAGTCCACGCAGATGGTCCTAGTAGGAGTGGGAGTGGGCGTGACGGTTGTGACCGGAGGTGTTGTGGTCTCGAGCGAGCAGGATGGTTTGGTGAATGTTGGAAACGGGCTCGTGTAGGCAAAGCAACCCCCGTACCATTGCCCACATTTGTCGATGTAGTCCACGCAGAGGGTCGGGGTGGACGATGGTTTAGTTGTCGGCACCGTCACTGTGGTCGGTTCGGTGGTACATGCTGGTGCGACGGGGGCGTCAGCCGTTTTGCACAGATCGTAGCATCTGGTGGCTATGTTAGCTAGTGTTCATTCATTATAGCGTGGATTTGAATGTTGTGCCACGACAGCTCTTACCCTCCATATCTGACACCGCAAGTGTTGATCATGTCCACGCAGACAGTATGAGGCTTGCACCCCTGAGCCTCAGAGGCCGCAGGGACTGCTGCTGCCAGGGCGGCGAGAGCCAGCAAGGGGTAGCAGTTCATCATCGTGTACGTTGATGTTAATGACGCCTTGTTCCAGCTTCCTAAATAGTCCTACGGATCAATTCGGCGAGTTTTAAGGATTCGATGACAAGACAGATAGTCTGGGTGGTGTAGACTTCATATACACCCCCACGAGCCATCAGTGGATCAGAATATCTTGCACCGTATTCTTACATCTCTGCTCCGGCTTCACTGTGCGAGGCAGGCCAGCATGCCACTTCCCCTTCGTAGACCGGTAACCATGTAAGAGCAAACAACGTGATCGCAGCCTACAGTGATTCACATCGTGTTAAAACAGGGTGGGATATGCCAAGCCGGAAGCAGGTTAAGTATATAACTCGACCCTTTCCAGGTAGAGGTTGCACTTGTACGGCTGACCGGGAGCTGAGGAGGCACACCCTTTGTTGTTCGGCCGAGTAGGAAAAGGAGTATCAGGGTGGTATTCGGAAACCAAGAGGCCATCTTACCCATTGGGGACGCCACAATACGGGGTGCAGGAGAGGTACCTTACAGGGGAGCAGCCTTTACAGTTTCCTGTGCGGATGAGCAAATCCTCGTTCTGTTCTGTTGACTTGAGGGTACTGAAACCCTGGACCTGCCGGACAGGAGAATATCAATTCCGCTCCCAAAACGGATGCCTTTTTCAGCAGCAGATCGTGTTCCCAGACAAGATGCGAATGCGTCAACGTCACATCTGCTAGCTAACCCTCGCCAAAGGAGCTCCAATGCGACATCCGACAGAAGGCCGCAGAAGAAAGCATGGAATGAACTCCAGTTGACGAGTTACCTTGGCCACACTTCCAGGTATGCCATCCTGCAGTACGGACGGTTTTGCGGACCGCGATGTCTTGGGTTCTTCGCTCCTCAAATGCATTTTAATCCGAATTCATCCAAGAAAATGGAAGGAGCGAAGAGTTGTAATCTGCTTCTTATATTCTAGGACCGCTGGAAGCCGAGATCTGTTGTCTTTGGTTTGTTGCATAGCAGACAACCATTGCGCCCTGACGACACTATTCGACGGTTAATCTGTCCTCGTCGTGACATCGACCAGGGGCCAGGCCATCGGAGTATCAGTAGCAGCTAATTTTAGGAAGCACACCTGCACGATGAAGAAGAGAAGCCTTTTAACGAGCCTCTGTGGCCCCAAGTTCATCCCAGTTTCTACAACTCTCTGCGGGGAATTGCAGCCAGCGAGAGCGCCAGAATGCGCTGCCCGGATATGCGACATTTGCCGGCAATATATATCTATAGTGGCCAAGACTGTTCCTCTCGAGAAGTTGCACATGAGCGACGTTGCTTGCCTCACAAGCACATGATGGTGGAATGCAGATTGCCTCATAGGTCCACAGAAGGATGATGTGTGATCATCTCCAACGGACGGACCCCAGGTCTGATGAAGCCGTGTGATATAAGTGCGGCGAGGGGTCCTCGCAACGAGTGGACTTCGTGACAGTAAAGCACAATTTTCAACACACTGTACACAAGACAAGTTGCATCTCGCAAAACAGCAGGAGGTTTTGTCAACATGAAGTGGCAAGCTCTCTCCCTCGCCATGCTTGCCTCGGCAGGCATCGCAACCCCCATCGCCGCCATCCCCAAGACCGACATCTACACGCTCCGCGTCTCCTCGTAAGTCCCCCCCCCCCTCACCGTCATTTCCCCCACTGACTTACTGTTTTCTCCCCTAGCAAATACGCCCAAGATATCGACGGCGCAACCCTTACCCTCCGCTCTTCCCAAATAGGCGTCTTCCCCGGCTCCCCGGCCGTGCAGTTCTACACCGTCCCTTCCCCGGACGGCCGCGTCGAGCTGCACCGGTACCCGGTATCGGACTCGGAGCAGGTCCTCGCCTTCGTCGGCAAGCAGGGCTTGCTCGACTTCGCCGTCACCGAGCCGACCACCAGCCCCGACGAGCCCGGGACGACGTGCGACTGGAAGTCGTTCGGACTCGGCACGCAGAGCGAGGGGAAGCCGGAGAACCTCGTGACGTACGCGGGCGGGAAGGGAGGAAGTTGGGTCGCTTTTCCGGGGAAGGATGGGTGGACTATTAATTGGCGCTCAGGTATGTCTGCCTTTTTTTTTTTTTTTTTTTTTTTTTTTTTTTCTTTGCGGGCGTTCGTTGTATAAGTCTGATGCTGACCTGTGATGTGCGATTAGCGGATGCGATTACCATTGATACCTATATGGTTGTTGATGTTGTCTATGAGCCTGCCAGCGGCGAGGGCGGTCCGAACTATGGGAGCAGCTAGATGTCATGCGGTAGCTGGATAGTGGCCGTGAGAAGGGCGAGAGATCAAAAGTGTTCTTTTTTTGAGCGAGCTGCTGGGTTTGGAGGCTAGTGTGCCCGCAAAGTCCTGTCAGTTACTTCGAGATTCCCCTGAAAACAGTTCGGTGTAGACTGTAGAGTATTCGATTCGTACCGGAGACCTGCCTTTTGCAAACCCTCCCCACCTCTGCTGTCAAAGATGTTCTGAAGACGTAGAATACCGTCCACCGGGCCGTCCGGATGTAGCTGGACTCGGAGTTCGCGGATGCAGTAGGTGACGTGGGGAAACAGTCGATCGACGTGCACGAAGAGCAAGCGGGATGACGCCCGGACAGGGACTAACAGAGACCAGTTCGTATGTATCTACTGTAACAAAGTAAACTCCAACCATGCGTAAGCCAGGATAGTCTACAATAACCTAAGTCGCAAAGGACTCAGCCCCGGCCCAACCTCCTGCCAAAACCGACAAGAATCTCCTGCTGTACCCCCATTTCCAATCGTAAACACTTAGGCAGAGAAAGCCATCTCCTTCTTGATCTCAGCAATAGCCAGACCAGGGTTCAAGCCCTTGGGGCACGTCCGCGTGCAGTTGAGAATGGTGTGGCAGCGGTACAGGTTCATCTCGTTGTTCAGGGCCTGCTTGCGCTCCTCGTGCCTCTCGTCACGGGAGTCGGCGAGCCAGCGGTACGATTGAAGCAGGATGGCGGGCCCGAGGTACTCCTCCGAGTTCCACCAGTAGGACGGGCACGAGGTCGAGCAGCAGGCGCACAGAATGCACTCGTAGAGGCCGTCGAGCTTTCTCCGGTCGGCCTTGCTCTGGCGGTACTCCTTGCCCTGTAGATAGACCACATTAGTACACACAACTAGCAGTACAAAGTAAGCATTCTGGCCCAGTGGACTTACGTCGGGGGAAGGAGTGTCCCTCTGCAGGTAGGGCTTGATCGACTTGTACTGCTTGTAGAAGAGCGTCAAGTCGGGCACCAGGTCCTTGACGACGTAGGTGTGCGGCAGGGGGTAGATCTTCATGTCATGCGAGTCCTCGGCGGGGATGCGGCAGAGACAGGCGAGGGTGTTGGTGCCGTTGATGTTCATGGCGCAGCTCCCGCAGATGCCCTCGCGGCACGACCGGCGGAAGGTCAGCGTCGGGTCGAGCTCGTTCTTGACGCGGATCAGGGCGTCGAGCACCATGGGGCCCGTCTTGTTCAGGTCGAGCGTGTAGGACTGCATGCGCGGCTTCTCGGTCGGGTTCTCTGGGTTCCACCGGTAGATCTGGAACGTCTTCATCCGCGGCTTGTCGCCGGACGCCGTGTTGCTCGCCTTGGCGCCATCCGACAGGTTGGTCTTGCTCTGGTTCTGCGAAGCCTCCTTGGAGAGGTCCGACACGGAAGCGAAAGCTCGAACTTGGCTCGAGGCAAACCGAAGCGAAGGGCGCGCTGAGCCGAGGATCCGGCTTGTGGAAGAGCGGAGAGAGGCCATTTTGCAAGGCGGGAAGGGGTTAATTGGCGACAGAGCAGTAGGTGTAGGAGGTCGAGTCGGGGGTTCAACCACTCAATGCAGAGGTTCAGACGACCGCGACTTTCTTGGTTAATAGTGACCAGTGGTGGTGGCGTTGGATTGAATCCGTCATGATGTTTCCATCCATCGGGACACCTCGGTTATTCAAGCGAATATGCATCTAACGAGGTAGCGCTAGGGTGTGCTGGCCAATGGGCGTCGTCCGATTTTCAATTTCTCCAGCAAGGCAGGGACGAATCGGCTCGCTGGGGTGAGCCGATCTCGTGCCCGTGACGGCTCGATATCAAGTCTCAGTGGATATCGGGCAGAAGCTCCTCCTGCAGGCATCGTTCTTTGAACATGTAGAACAGCAGAGTGTCATAACTGAGTACCTTATCTGTTGAAACCCTAGTGACTCAGGCCTGGACTACTGCTTCTCCATACGATCATCTAGTGTATATAGTGTTCAATCTCTGCCAATTCCCATCTCATGCCCATCGCTGCAAGTCTTTCACAATGCCAGTCACCTACACCTGAAGGTCCAGGCAGCTCAACCACACTCTCCCCCCTAACCCTGGTATTTTGGACAAGGAGCGCTTGGACCATCTGCAGGTTGAAGTCACTCCCGCAGTGTCCGGACCCCGACGTCCGACGAATACAAAGTATCACGTAGGACAAGATAGCGCAATCCGACTGACATCTGGTCTTGTGGTCTCTGATTCTTGCCATTGACATCCCATCCGAACTCTCTTTGCTTGCATATTGGGAGTTGAGACTCAGCATGTTTATAGAGCCCTTTCATGCTTCTTAAGTCCCATACTAGCGAGCCTACTGGGGCCGGCTTTGCTACCTTGCGCCCCAAATTTCTGACCTCAACTTTCCCAAACACCACCCATATGCCGAGCATGTCGACGTTCACAGCACGCAGCGTGATACAACAGTGTCGCTTACCGTTGCGACACAGCGGCGCGGCAGCCGGCGCAGCCGCCTCGAGCAGACCAGTCTACAATTCTTTACCGTGCCACACAAAACCAGCCATGGCCCCAAGGAAAGCGAGGCCATCCGGCAGCAACCAGACGCGACACCTCTCCTCAACCAGCCCCCTCGATTCCCAACCACATAGGTTCGTCTACAACGTAGCAGCCTCCTACATAGCAAAAGACCACCCCTTCGACCCCTCGACGCACATCTTCCACTTCAGCCCCTACAACCGCGTCTCGCCGCCCGACCGCGACCCAAAACGCAGCAAAGCCTCCCGGCCCGACTCGGGCCAAGACGCCTTCTTCGTCAGCCGCATCGGCGACAGCGCCGGCAGCGTGGCCCTCGGCGTGGCTGACGGCGTGGGCGGCTGGATGGACAGCGGCGTCGACCCGGCCGACTTCTCCCATGCCTTCTGCGGCTACATGGCCGCCCACGCCTACGAGCACACCTCGTCCCCGGACGAGAGGAAACCCCCCAAGACCACGACCCTGACCGCCCGCGACCTGATGCAGCGGGGCTACGAGTCCGCCTGCTCCGACCCCTCCATCACCGCGGGCGGCAGCACCGCCGTCGTCGGCCTCCTCGACGCCTGCCGCGGCGTCCTCGAGGTCGCCAACCTCGGCGACAGCGGCTTCGTGCACCTGCGGCCCAACCGCGTGCACGCCCGCTCCCCGCCCCAGACCCACGCCTTCAACACCCCCTACCAGCTCTCCGTCATCCCGCACAGCATGATGCTCCGCGCCGCGGCCTTCGGCGGCGCGCGCCTCTGCGACCTCCCGCGCGACGCCGACGTCACGCGCCACAGCCTGCGGCACGGCGACGTGCTCGTCTTCGCCTCGGACGGGCTCTGGGACAACCTCTTCGACCAGGACGTGCTTCGGCTCGTCAGCGGGGCGATGACGAAGGTGGGCGCATGGGAGGCCACGGGCGGCGACGGGGTGAGGGTCGCGGAGGATCTGACTCCTTACACGCAGCTGGACGGCGCCGAGGACAAGGGCAAGCCCGCCGCCGTGACGGTGCAGGGCCTGCTGGCGACGGAGATCGTGGCGGCGGCCAAGGCGGCGAGCGTCAACCAGAGGCTCAACGGGCCGTTTGCAAAGGAGGTCAAGAAGTATTACCCCCACGAGAACTGGAGCGGGGGCAAGGTGGATGATATCTGTGTCATTGTTGCCGTTGTTGCGGAGACGGGGGATAGGGACGTGAAGGCTAAGCTGTGATCTTGGGTGGCCGTGGGGAGACGGGGAGAATAGGTCTTTGTATTTGACATTACAGGGGCAGGCATTAGAGCGTGGACTTCTCTGGCATGCATTGCACGGCGTTTAGTGTTGGAAATTCGAATAGACGGCGCATCTGCCCGGGCAGTAGAATGAGCTTATATACAACGGGACATGAGCGGGAGATGCTGTCTTGACGCATGTACACACGAATGGTGGCTGTCCTTGACATCTGTAGATTTTGCCTCGTCTTGATGGTACACAGCATGCATTCGCCCATGCGTCGTCCCGGGGCATGCTGCAAGGTGTGCAGGCTTCCGTCCGGTTCGTCGGTTGACGCGGGCAACCGGCCACGACAAATGGACCTGGCCCATAATGCGG
Organism: Coniochaeta hoffmannii; assembly: GCA_030052785.1. Taxonomy (NCBI): domain Eukaryota; kingdom Fungi; phylum Ascomycota; class Sordariomycetes; order Coniochaetales; family Coniochaetaceae; genus Coniochaeta; species Coniochaeta hoffmannii. The sequence goes on from JANBVN010000023.1 coordinate 225,627, forward strand.
CCTGGCCACAACCTCTGCCGATCGATGCAAGCCGGGAGCAGGGAGAATAATTTCGACATGAATACTTTTCTTCCCATTCTTATTAGCTGGCATGCAGTACACTAAACGCCAACACAGCACTTCCCATTACTGATACTTCGAGGGAAGGCATCCCAACTACCAGACCCAGATGTGGGTTCGACTGACTGCCAATCACTTCTCATTACACCTGTTAACATAGCATTTACACTAGAATCCGCCAAAATGCCCAGACCATTGATGCGAACTTTTCTCCCCAGAGACACCTTGCCGCGACGCACTCAACGGGGCGCGCACTTAGTTAAAGTACACCAGAGCAGCGACAGCGCAGAGGACCAGGGCAAGAGGCGACTTGGCGCGCAGGCCGTCGTTGGTGTTGGCAGGGGTCGAGGTGGGCGAAGAGCTGGTGGTGCTGGCGCGGGTGCTGGTGGAAGCTAGAGGGAGACGTGTCAGTCACACAGAGGCTCATCCGTCGAAGACAACTGGAAAGTAAGGCTTACAGGTCCTTGTGCTGCTCGAGCTGGAGTTGGAGGTGGTGGAGCTCGAGTGCGACGAGGTAGAGCCGGTGGTGGTCGTCGAGGTCGTGACAGAGGCGCTGGTGCTGGTGGTCGAACCCGAGGTGAGGGTGCTCGACGAGGTGGAGACGCTGGCGCTGGCGGTGCCCTGGAAGTTCCACTGGATGCTGTAGTTGGGCTCGCCGGTCGAGTCGATGATCTCAAAGGCGTACGTGCCCGAGGGGAGGGTAGACGGGGGCGTCCAGGTGAAGGACGAGCCGGTGTCGTTCTCTGATGATAAAAGTCAGCTTTCAGAGTGCCCGCGCGGAAGGCATGGAGGTGCGGAAGCTTACGGTCAATGGTCATGACGGTCTGCAGGTTCGAGTTGAGGCCATTCTTCAGATTGATGGTGACGGGGCCGGAGGCTCCGGACCACTTGAGCTCGAAGGGCTTGCCGGCCTCGATGACGAACTGGGAGTTGGTGAACGAGGCCTTGGCGTTGACGACAGCAGCCAGGGCGGCGACCAAGAATGTGGAGAGCTTCATGGTGGTTGGTGATCTTGAGATGAGGTATTAGCTCTGAGTCGCGATGTCAGTAAAGGGAGCCTATTTGCATAGCAGAGGCGCGTCAATTCGGCGACGAGGCAATGGGTAGCGGCGCGTACCTTAGGTATTACTTTGGTAATTATGAAGTTGTACTGGATTCAAAAGGGTGGAAGTCGAATTGAAGTCTGATGAGCGCAAACGAGCGTGGTGATGGAACCGAGGAAGGCGTTGCCGGTGTTACAGCGAGGGGAGGAATGGAAGAAGCTCTTGGAAATAACGTCCTTGGGGGTTGAGTCTTTCGCAGGCAATAATAACACGAGAGGGCGACTCGGAGCAACGCTAGATCTGGCCAATCATGCGAACTCCCCCTTAAAAAGCTGGGGGGGGCTGTGCAGGGGTCTCGCAGCTTTGCATGGCAGCGAATACGTAAATGCCGTCAGACCTTTTCTATTTTCTGACCCGAAGCACAAGGCGGCTGAGGTGAACCTGAGTCTCGCTGAATGACAGCACTCTCGATTAAAGAACCATTGAGGTTCAGCGATTACTGGCCTCACGTCTTGGGCTGCCGCTGACACTTTGCGAAGTCTAGCACTAGAGCTTGGAAGCGGTGGTGCTCTCCAATACTGCATGACTGAGCAAGGTATTTTCTATGTACTTTTTAGCGGCAGGCCTCCGTTCAGCGCCTCCCTCTGCCCGGCAGCTGCCTTGGCCTGTTTTGCTACCGGTGCTCATTGAGGTCCTCTGTGAGATAAGACAAGAGAATCTATACATGAGAGTATTGCCCGTTTTGACTCGTGTTCTCGGTGTGTAGAGAGCATCTGCGATGACATAATATGTGCTGAGGTCAACATGAACAAGCAGCCTTTCTGTTCCTGCGTTAGTGCAAATCTCGCATTTGCACGGGCCTCTTATCCACAACTAGGCTTGAGACGCCCAATGCGAAGTGTTGAAGTCGAATTTCTTACAGGCGTAGCTAGGTCTAAATACAGGTAGTGCGCAGTACGTTGCATGATCGAATTAGATCGATCGGCCTGGTTCCACGGCGTTGCGCAAGCTGTGTCACCTTCAGCTGCCGAGATGCACGTACGTTGATGTACGAGCTGTCATGCGTAGTTCCGACCTGTGCAAGTGCCTTCGACTCGATTGGTGACACCATCCTGGCTCTTGTGTCTGCCACAGTTTATCCCAAGCTTCTCCTTTCGGCGTACTGACAGCTGAAGTAGTCATTCACAGTGTGTCCTCGTGTCTGTCAGGTTGGAATGTGATAAACCCCCCCTTGGGTTCCACAAACATCGCGTTTGTAGTGGCACCAGATGCTGTTGGTTTCCTGATTTCGCGCAGGAAGGCCAAACCCTTTCCCAGGCTTCCCCGAGTGTTGCACAGCCGGGAACAACAAAGTTCGGTCACTCCGCCATTCGCCAGGTGTGCGTATTCGTAGGCCAGGTCGAGCCGGCATGTAAGCTTGTATCGGACACACGACACCCAAGACTAATATGGCCCGAGCAATATCTGTCAGACCTCATGCATCCCGAGCCGCGGGATCGACTAAGGTGAAACCTTCGTGTCGATGTCGTGTATGCCGATTTTTGATTGGCCAACAATCTCGCCTAATCCGGAACGAGCCGCCAAGTACGTCGTGCAAATTCCACCAGCTGAGGAACCGTAATAATGATATCCCCACCCTCTTGGATGCTTGGATTTCGGAGGAACAACAGCCTGAATGATAGGACCAAGGCGCCTCTAGCAACTTGGTACGATACCGTGTTCATAGCCGTATCCCGGGTAATAGTGATAGACTGCCGTAATCGAGACTGTAGGGCAGCAGCAAATCGTGTTGTTGTAGCGCCTGGTCGATCATCTCGTGGTTCTTCTTCCCACTTCTCGATCAAGATCTCGGGACGATCTTGGTGACCAAACTTGACCAGAAGAACAATCTTAACCTGATGATCGGACGCCGAGAACCACCAATCTTTCCGCGCGCGTAACCGGGTTAAAGACTGAGAGAATCCAGCTTCAACAACAAGTGTGGGCCAACCGCCGAGAGAGGCACGCTCCGGGTCAGGACCGCCAGCAGAGTCGCCTTCCCCACGATCGTCTCTGTCATTTCCTCTGCCTCGATAGGTCGAAGCGCCAATATCATACCAACTGCTCTCTATCCCTCTTCGGGAAAGCTCAAATAGCAAGGCGTTGTAAATCCCCTTGTGGAGTGCTTCGTGTATCTGAGTTGGAACTGTTACGATCAAGATGCCTATGTTGGCGCGGTAATGAAAGCGAAATTTGCGAGGGGTTCGTTCGATCTCTTGATATGCGGCATGCGAAACACCTAATAATTAGTATTCAGCATATTGAGAATTCAAGCAGATGTTCCGATACCTATAACGACGAGATAATCACCAGAAACGCGATCGATTGCCTGGAAGAGCTCTTGGAAATTGGTGAATTGTACGGTCGGTTCATCCTGCGATGCTACTGAAGTAGCCAAGGAAGAGCTTGATGGGGGAGATGATTTCGACGCTGCCATCGTTGACATGGGATTCGAGGTGGAACAGGTTGAGCTGGAAATGTGGTCGTAGTTCAATCACATGTGAGTAAGGTACCTTAGCAAGTCACCTTTCTTTTTTAGCGGGGTTGAACCTGCCGTTTTTCGGAAGGCCCAACATCAACACGGTAACTCAAAGTGGAATGTGTCGTTCCGGGATATTCTGAAACAAAAGTCGGCGCGATCCGACGATCCATGATATCATAACCTCATTCCGAAACAGAATGCCATTCCAGCAAACCAAAAGGAACTTGTCTGTTACTTCAGCCTTTCTCGTTGAAATCTGAAGCGTCCCCGAGTATGTGCCCGCTGGGGTCGGTGTCCGTAGCAGAAACGCTGTCTCTCAGTTGTGACATCTCACGATGCTACGCACTGGACAACCCCGCGCCGCACTCCATCAGTCTCTTCCCTCAGAGTGTCGACGGTAGTACCAAGACTCCTCATCCTCTCCACGAAATCATCCAACGAACCGCCCACGCCAAAGTAAAGCTTTTTGGCGCCGACAATGGCGGCAGCTCTGCCCCCCGGACGGTCCGACCTCTCCCTCTGAAGAATCGACAGGACAATGTCGCTGAAGGCGCTTAGAGCGTACGGAGAGTAGATAGTCTCCGCTCCTAGAACCAAAGTCTGCAGGTCTTCCGCATTGTTGCCGGATGATGCCGAGCTGTAGAGAATGTCCACAAACTCAGGAGACCAGCCGCCTGAACAGAAGGAAAGTGATATGTGAGAAGCGGCCAAGAAGCTCTTGAACGCTCCGATCAATTCGGGACTGATCTCGAGCTCGCCGTCATCTGGCGCCAGGGCTTCCTGAATAAGCACACTAGTCTCGCGGCTCTGGAGAGCCCACGAGATGATGAAGTTGGGCAACGTCACCAGATACAGGACTGTCGGGTTGTAGTCTGCCAAGGTCAGGTCCAGAGAAACACTCTGCCCCGAATGCGCCGTAGCCGTCGCCCACTGGAACAGCGCCAGGGAAGGCAATCCTGTGCCACAACCTAGCTGAAGAGCGGTGTCAGCCATCCCGTGTCTCTTCCAATCGTGATGGAAAGAGCAGTCTGGGTACCTCTATCACTCGACAAGGACCTCCAATGAGGGCCCTCGAGAAGCCCTCGGACACAAGCACCTTGACCAGATCGACGCTGCTCTCCCAGCTCTTGAAGCCGCCCTCGTAGATGCCCGTCTTCACGTCGTGCTTGCCCAGACCCGGCTCGATCTCCGAGTCTGCGTGTGCGTCGGCGTCCTGCTGCTCCCCTTCCTCCGCCATGAGCTGCACGCGCACATCCCAGAGCTCTCGGCGCGGGAGGTGGACGACGCCCTTGCCGTCGAGATCCACTGCCAGCGTATTGTACGCCACTCGCGACGGCAGCCTCGACAGCATCCAGTCCATGTCATGGCGGGTAGGTGGCAGGAGAGGCTTCCCCTGCACGGGGAAAGCGCTCGCCGCACCTGGCTGTTGCCCATGTCCAGCTGTGGACGAGTGGCGCGCAGCAGCAGGATCAGCAAGGGTTGTTGTCTCCTCGTCGGCGTCGATGTCGTCTCCGGCAAAGGAGAAGGAGAATTGCCCCGTCATAGTTTCGCCTCCAGCCAAGTAGATCCGGGTGATTATTCGCCTCAATCACGCAGCTGAACCGGTTGATCTCAGCTAAGGATGGCGCGGGACTAAGATCTTTGGATGGCGTTGGCGGTCGTTCTCGATTGGATGCGGTCCAGAAAGATTTTAGGTGGGGCTGCAGGCGACCGTAGTGATTCCGGCGCTACGGATCGGAGCGGTCGAGGCTGGTTTAGCTCCCGGCTTGGGGAATTTAGAAGGCCGGCAATCTGCCGTTGAGGATTCACCTCGAACTCAGCTTGGATGGTGGGTGTGGCAATGTCATCTGATGATGCGTATTCTCCTTCCTCCACTGTCACGGCCAGGCTGTTTGGATTCTCCACCACGTGTAAGGGTAGCCAAAACCTGGATCTCGAAAGCTCCGGTGTAACGCTGCGGGCCTCGACTTACTTGTTTGGGCTTGATCATCTTTGTTCGTGTCCTCTCATTCGCTAACCCTGTTCTATCTGTAACCTCCTCCGTGTCTGTCGAAGAGCTGTGGTTGGACAAGATACGCTCACTCTCTTTCATAGCATGCTTGCCGGTCGGTGTCGCTGCCGAAGCACTTTCCACTCAGACGTACTGTGGTAGGCTCTGTCCAGGCCTTCACTGCGTGATAATCGGGCTCCCGGGCATGCTAATGCCCGCTACCGGCGGGGATACTCGCAGGAATTGGCCGCTTCCAGCGCTCTTGTAGAACACACCCAAAGTACCTACCCTCCAACATACCACGCTACTGCGTCTGAAGGATGAATCATATGCCTCATATCCGTAATCCGACCAACAGGTCATCAGAGGCGTATCGAGCTTCTCAATCTAGCGAGCATTTTACTAACATTTGTCCGCGCATCTAACCACCGAGCTAGACTCGTTGAGACTGGGTAGCGGCTGCACTTATGGCACCGGCTCGGTCCTTCTTCAAGGCCGTCAGGTTCAGTTCCTCCTTTACGACATTCAGTAGAGGTATGGAGTGAATATCCTGGACATGACAAGGATCGGCGAATAGCTACCAACAACCCGTGATCCTTGCAGAGCTCACAGTTGAGCCAACTCCCCATTCCGCCTTCACTCATAAATACCCATCAAGCTGTCCAAACTATTCTCAACCTCACAACATCAAATAACTTTCTCAGCTCGCGTCCCTTCCAGTCCTCTCCGCACCCTAACATCCGACATGGTCATGGAAATGTCAGGGGACCGCCTACCCCAGTTTCAACAGCATCCCAACGGGCCCGAGTCCCCAGGTTCCACCGCCTCGCAGGATGCCTCGTACAAGATTCGCGAGGAGCCCCTGGGCACGGCCAGACCGATCCGCATCGTCGTCATCGGAGCCGGAGCCAGCGGCCTCAATATGATCCGGGCGCTGCGCCTCGGGCTCACCAACTATGAGCTCGTGGTGTACGAGAAGAACGCGGACGTCGGCGGCACTTGGTTCGAGAATCGGTACCCGGGGTGTCGGTGCGATGTCCCCAGCCACAACTACCAGTTCTCGTGGCGGCCGAACAAGGAGTGGTCCAACTTCTTTTCGCCGGCTCCTGAGATTCGAGAGTATCTCTGCAAGTTGTGTGACGAGGAAGGCATGAGAGATTTGATCAAAACATCCCACAGAGTATCCTCGGCGACATGGAATGAGGAAATGGGCGTCTGGAGCTTGACGGTGCGAAACGAGGAGAAGGATGAGGACTTTGACGACTATGCCACTTTTCTGCTGGATGGGTCAGGGATTCTCAACCACTGGACGTGGCCCAGTGTCCCGGGACTCCAGGATTTCCAAGGGACATTGATCCACACGGCCCGTTGGCCGGAGGGCTTCGATCATCGAGGGAAGACCGTAGCTGTGATCGGTAACGGATCGACAGGCGTGCAGTTGGTTCCGGAAATACAGCCAGGCGTCGAGAAGCTATACCACATCGTCCGGACTCCCACTTGGGTCATTCCGCCGCGGCGACAGACGTGGCTTATGATGGGAAAGGCAAAGGAAATCCTCAGCGAGATCAAGGTCGACGAGAAGGAGAACTTCTCCGAGGAGACTATCGCCAGATTCGAGTCAGATCCCGCGTTTTACCGGAAATTTGTTAGGGACACCGAGCGGGAAGTGAACAATGCCTTCCCCGTTGTGAGTGGCAATGACACCGTGCAGGGATTACCGAATACCGGCTGACCGAGCAACAGATCCTCAAAGACAGTCCAGTACAAGCCTTCGCTCGCTCAAAAGTGATCGAATACATGACAGCATGCCTTCGAAGAAACCAAGAGCTGTGCAAGAAGCTGATCCCGGACTTTCCCCTGGGTTGTCGAAGAATGACGCCCGCCCCGGGCTACCTGCAGTCCCTGGCGCAACCCAACGTCAGCGTCATAACAGAAGGCATGAAGCGCATCGTATCCGAAGGCATCGAGCTCGAATCGGGAGAGGTGCTGAAGGTGGACGCCATCATCTGCGCGACGGGGTTCGACCTCTCCTTCTGCCCCAGGTTTCCCCTCGTCGGCCGCAACGGGAACCTGCAGGACGTCTGGCGTCGGGAGACGCCCAAGGCGTATATGTCCTGCGCTGTGGCAGGGCTGCCGAACTATTTCAGTGAGTCACATTGCACGACATGCACTGCCCGAATTAGAGTACGTTAGCTGACAAGGTCGGGAAAAGCATTCCTGGGGCCCAACGGTCCGATCGGACACGGCAGCGTCTTCACTCTCACCGAACATATCGCCAAGTACATTGCTGGCGTAATCAAAAAGTGCCAGACGGAGGGCATCAAGTCCATCGTCCCGTCACAGGCTGCTGTGGATGACTACTTCGAGCACATCACGGCCTTCATGCCGAGGACAGCGTGGGGTTCCTCGTGCCGGTCGTGGTTCAAGGGTGGAAGGGAGGACGGACCTGTTGTTGCGTTGCATCCCGGTAGCCGGATACACTTCTTCCACATGCTCGAGCGGTTCAGGGGCGAAGACTGGGAGTATGGCTATGAGAACGCGCGGCAGAATAGGTTCGAGTATCTTGGCAATGGGTTTTCGACTAAAGAGCTGGATCCGAGTGTGGACTCGACGTGGTACCTGGATGGTCCCGCAGAGGCCGGGCAGTGAGTGGCCTATAGACATTGGTGGTCGTCTCGTCGCTCAAGGTGTTGGCGGTAACTTGCATTAGACTTACCTTAGCATTGGTGGATGGTTTCCGATCGGAGTTGGAAGTTCACGCCCTAGCACTGATTACTCTCCACGCTCCGTTGCGGCTGTCTTTCAGTGGCAGTCAATATCCTGCGAGATGTCCAGGCCAATCTGCCAAGGTCAAACGATCTAGTCCGATTGGGCTCCAGTGTCTGCGGTCGAGGCGCTTTGAATGTCTGCACAATATGGTGCAGTGGAAGACACACATGGGTGCATCGGCTGTGGATCCACAGTTCACAGTTACTGTTTCGGGCCGTCCCGACGCCTCGGTTTCCCCTCATCATCCTCTCCATCATCCTCTATCTTTCAATCGAACATTTAGTGCAGGCTGCTGACTCCCAGTGCCTCTCACCCTTGTCCTTTCCTTCACCACCCTGGCCGTTCAGAGCGAGTGCTTTACCCGGCTCCATTTGCGTGTGAAAATCAGCCGGTTACCAGCATGTCGTCACCGAGACACAGCGCCAACGTGCTCTGCATCGTCCTTTGCCCAGAGGCAGGCTACGCTGCAGTTATCCGCAGCTCGTTTGAAAGAGGATATCCAGAGTGGCAAACGGATCCTGCCTCGCCTGAAACCGTGAGACGGGGCTGCACTGCCACGTAGCGTATCATGGGGGTTCAGGCGCTCTGCTGGGCGCTTATTTGCTTGGTTGCTATTGGAGGGTCGCTCAAACGGCTTGAGCATGGGGGTGTGGGCGGTGCTACCAAGTACCAACAGCATCCGGCGCCCGGCTACTGAGGATCGGTAACTGGTCTACATGAGGACGAGATGGAGATGTCGAAGATCGGTCAGATATCTTCGTTCTCCTCCCTTCTTTCATATGTAGACCGTTATTGCGTAGCAATCTTGCTGCATTCTTAGCCAATAGTGAGCTCACTCCGCTCGAGTATTGTTCCTTTGGGGGTTTCGAGAATGTCTACCTCGCAAAGGGATGCGGCGCCGCTCAACTTCCTCTCCCTCGGTAAGGCTCCCATCCAGTTGACTTAGGCCGTCAGACGCTCATATATGACAGATGGAGGAGGGGTCAGAGGGGTGTCGGAGCTCGTGATGTTAGACCGTATAATGCGGCGTGTTCAAGAGATAGAGGGTCTACCTGAGCTTCCTAGGCCATGCGACTATTTCGACCTGATGGCAGGGACAAGCACAGGCGGGTGAGTGACTCGAGTTGCTCAGACACCGAGGGCAGTTACTAACTGAACTGTACAGCCTCATCGCAATCTTACTGGGCAGGCTTCGGATGACTACCGAAGAGGCGCTTGAGACATACGACCAGGTGGCCAAGACGGTCTTCGGCTTCTCAAACAGAAAGCTGAAGGCCGAGTGTCAGTTCAGATCCAGTACTCTGGTAGATGCTGTGCAGGACATTGTTGCTCAACGGAACAAGGGGGATCTTCTCATTGACAGTCTGGCATCTCAGCGGAAGGGAAAGGCGTTCGTCTGCGCCTCCGATACGGCCGACCTGGATGTTGTCCAGCTCTTTCGCACATATGATACCGTGGACGGTACTGATGACTGGCTGAAAGACTGTACGGTTTGGGAGGCAGCTCGCGCCACCACGGCGGCGCCGACCTATTTCAAGCCGATCGAGATCAAACGCGGCTCCGTAGCGAAGACCTTCATGGATGGGGCCGTGAGCTGCAACAATCCGGTGGAAAAGCTACTTGAGGAGGCCGGCTGTGTTTTCAACTCGCGGCGGAAGATTGGCGCTATCCTGAGTCTCGGTACCGGTACCAAGCCGAAAAGCATGCCGAAAGAAGCTGGTACATTGGGTTATATAGGGAGCCTGGTCAAGATGCTGAAGAATCAGACTGTCGACACGGAGCGTGCGCACCTTGCGCTGAAGAAGAAGCTCGAAAATTGCCCGGACACCTACTTCCGTTTCAACGTCCCTGATGGAGGAACGGTTGGCTTAGCGGAGTGGGACAAGATGAGCGCGTTGAAGAAGTTGACCGAAGACTACATGAAGCAGCGTACAGTGGCTGAGGAGATAGAAGCAGTTGCTGATGTCCTTGCCAAGAAAAAGACGTCTGGGCTCACAGTCTCACATGTTTGTGAGTTGCATCTCTGTTACCACGATTGGCGGCTACTGACAATTTTGTAGCTTGTGTTACAGAGGACGATCCCGATCTCAACACACGCACTGCACGGTCAATGGGCTCTGTCAGCCGCAACTTTGTTGGTAGGAGAGATATACTGGAGAAAATGGACGAGTTCTTTGAGCCCCGTGATGTCGGCGCGAGAGGACGCCGTGAATTCCTCCTATGTGGCATGGGAGGGGCCGGTAAGACACAGATAGCGTTAAAGTTTGCCAAAGTCGCAGGAGAAAGGTACGTTGCGCCCAAGTGTACCGCCGATTTTCATTTTGCTCATGTTCTGTCTAGATTCAAATATATTTTCTGGGTAGACGCTGAAAACCTCCAGACCGCCCGCCAAAGCTTCAGAGACATTGCCATCACCGAGATGGATCAGGGGATAAACAACGATTCGTCGATGGAGGGGGTACAGAACTGGATAGCATCTCTGCGTGATGAATGGCTCCTTATCCTCGACAACAGCGACGCCGCGTACCTGCAGCAGGTTATTCCAATCGGGAATAGAGGAAACGTCATTTACACGAGCAGAGACCACAAACTCATCCAAACCCTCCCAGAAGAGGCCGTCGCAGTCGTCAATGACCTGGAGCTGGACGATGCCATTACGCTCCTCCTCAAGGCGGCAAAGATTCTCGCCTACCCTCTGGAAAACCGCGAGGAAGCCCGACCTGTGGCGACCGAACTTGGCTGCTTAGCCCTGGCAGTCGATCAAGCCGGATCGTACATGTTCATGCAAAGCTGTTCGCCAACCGAATACCTGCGAGAGTTCCGAGCACGCCGCGCGGAGCTAATGAGGGACGAGAGATACAAGGGCCAAGATCCGCGAAACCAAGCTGTGTACGCCACGTTCGACATCTCATTCCGGGCCATCAAAGGCCTCTCAACCATTCAAGAAGGTCATTTCGAAGGAGAAGACGCTCGTAACGCCCTGAAAATCCTTGAGCTTGCTTGTTTCTATCACAACGAGGGTATCCCCGAGGAGATGTTCGAGAGAGCTGCTATCGATAGGTGCAAGAAGACCAGCCGAGGAAAGCCTCATCCCTTGGTTGGGGGCAAAGTCTCTTTGGATAGCCTCCTGGAAGTGGTGGAAGTTGAAAGCGACAAGATGTGGAACGCCATGCCATTCCGCTTTGGTGCTATGCTCCTGGAACAGTTCTCCCTGGTTAAACGAGACAGGACCCGCGGAAACATATCTATGCACGTCTTGATCCGCTCATGGGCGGGAGACAGGATGAATCCATACTACCGGATCGACCGCATTCTCTGCGCCAAGTTGATCATGTCCTGCGCCATTCCGACAACGACGACCTCCGAGCCATGGGATGCCGTTTTCCGGCGAAAGCTATACCCTCATGCAAAGGCAATGCAGCAATATGATGACGTGATGTATGCCGAGGATGCTATCCAGAGTCGAGTCGACATGAGTTTCGGGCATTTGGCGGAGGAGGCTGGAGATTACGTCGAAGCTGAGAGGTTATACAAAAGGGTGATTGAGAACCGGAAACTGGAAGTCGGCCCCGACCACCACTCTACCCTGAAGGCTGTGACAGCGCTGGCCGATCTGTGTCAGAAGCAAGCTCGCTTTCCGGAAGCTGAGTGTCTTCTCCTGGAGGTTGCCGAGAGTGTCGAACACACTCATGGTCCTGATTCCCAGCAGTCGGTGAACGCTTTGTGGGGCCTGGCGACGACCTACGTCCATCAAACCCGATTCGAGGCGGCAGAGAACGCGGTGCTTCAAGTGAGGGAGCGGACGATGCGCCTGCACAAAATCTCCAATCTCAATCACGAAAAGCTCGCAAGCGCAAACGCAAGGCTAGTCGAGATACGTCAGTTCAAGGCCGGCATCTTCGAGACAGGAACAGTCGACGAGTTGCAGGCAAAACTGGACACCTGTCTCCGGGATCACGACAAATGGGATAGGCGTACGCTGCGGGCCAGGATCCAGCTAGGCGATGCGCTCGTCTCTGCTGGACGTCCCGAAGAAGCCGAGCAACACTTCTTCGAGGCAGCAAATGGTTATGCCAACCGGCATGGCCCGGACCACCCGCGGGCCCTGGATGCCTTTACGCAGTATGCGCAACTCCGCATCGATCAAGGGCAAACGCCAGAGGCAGAATACCTGTTGCGCGACAATCTCGCGACGACCCAGAGACTGCGTGGAGAGCGCGACATCAAAGCAATGCACATACTCTTCGTCCTGGGCAAAGCGATCGCCTTACAGGGCCGATTTGACGAGGGCATCCTGCTGATGGAGAAGGCAAAAGACCTCCAGCAAGCTCTTGTCGGTTCTGAGTACCTAGGGGTCAAATTTGCAAGCGAAGGGATCGCAGCGATGGTTCGCATGGCCTCGAACACTACCTTCGCCGAGAGACGTACGAGAGCTCGGCGGGCACTGGCGACGATCAATCCAGAGACGGCAGAGCAGATGACCGACTTTGAAATCGATAGGTTGTGCTCGTTCAGGCATTACACCGCCTCTTTTCCACAGATACTTGATCGACCGGAGATGGTATATGTGACGAGGGAGGAGAGAAACGCGAGGACTCGGTTCCCTAATCTTTATGAACCTGCGCGCGAGCCGCAGACGCAGACTCACCAGCTGGAGTTACCGATTGAGTTGCTGACTATGCCTTCCAACGGGGTAATGCCTTTGTCGGAAGAATTCGCGTGAGGAAACAGAGAAGTGTCCCGAATAAGCATCTTGAATAGTGAAAGTATCAGATCCTATATTCACGAACTTTCCAAGCGCATATGAACTCTTTGACGGAGAAAGGGTCATGGCTCTGGAGCAAGCACAGTGTGCAATCAAGCAAAGCGGAAGCAGTACTGTGCAGACCCACCTTGAAAGCTCCATTTTCAAAACCGGAGGTACAGCACCTAATCCCGTCATGACGAAGTACCTTACCAGTTCTTACCAGCTCGGCTGTAAGCTGTCCACCGACTCAGTCCTGAAAGATGATGAGACCAACAGCTCGATTGCTCATGGCCTCGGCCGAGACGTCAGCCCTCAAGCCGTCCATGAATCTGTTGCCGCCAATACCGCTCTACCGACGGCTGCTCCGCGCGCACAGGAAGCACCTCCCGCCCGAGATGAGGATACTGGGCGACGAGTATGTGAAGGCCGAGTTCAGGGCTCATAGGGATGTTGACAACCCAGTCCATTTGGTGAGAATTGCCACACTGGGTAGGGGGGCGTTTGGGAACGAGACTGACGGATGAATCAAGGTTGGTTTTCTAAGCGAGTGGCAGCTTTATGCGCAGAAGATCGAGGGTGATGCGTGGATTGGCGAGAAGTTGGATCAGGGCAAGATTGCGAAGATGAGCGGTGAGTCTTTGCCCCCTGATCGAAGAGGTGAGAGAGGGTTGTGCTAACGGGTGTTGTATGGGGGTGAAGATGAGCAATTGGCGCAGCTGTATGAGCTTATGAAGGCCATACAGAAGAAGGGAGAGGAAGAGGGCAGTGAGTCATGATGAGTGAGCCAAGGGAGTTATCTGGTGTGGTCTTGGAGCCAAGGGTGTCTAGAATCACTGCGTAGAGCGTGCTGTGTATTTACAACTGTATGATTACGTCTATGGACCATGACTCCTGAGCACCTCACACCTGGTCCGCCTCCAGAGCGTCCGCGATCCAGTTCGCCTGGATGATGCTGACCTTCTTCGCATAGTTCTTCTGCGTGAACACATGCTCCAAGAACATGATGGCCTCCCTCTTCTGTCCGTGAAGCACGCTCGACGGGTGGATGGCGACGACGTGCTTCCCCTGCGTGGTGACATAGCTGCTGTCCGGGGCGAGCATGGCGGCCTTCAGCGTGAAGCCCCTCAAAAAGCACTTGATCACGGTCTCGGCCCGGTCGGGAGACAGAGGCACAAACGGCTGAGGATCAGGCGGCGGTGTCTCGGCCAGCATCTTCTCTCTCAGACACAAGCCACGGAGTTGCTTGCGGATGTTCATGGCCTGGCGCATGTTCCGGATGTTGACCTTGCGCTTCTTGCACCAGTCCACGCGGTCGGTGCTTTCTGCTGCATAATGCTGCAAGGCGGTGTGGTAGGTTATTAGATCGCCCTCGCGACGGTAGAGCTCCTTTCGGTACTCCTCCGCTTCTTCTCTTGCTTCCTCCGACTGCAGCTGGTGGAATATGTCGTCGCCGGATGTTATGCAGGATATTATGTCAATGACTTCCAGCAGACAGTCGTACTGGGGACTTGCGGCGGCAAGGAGCACTCTTCCGAGGGGCGCTGAAACCGGGAAATACGCCATCTTGCGGCCCATGTCGGTGATGACGCCGGCATCATCGATTGCACCCAGGATGTGCAGGTGAATGAGCGCTTTCTCGATAGCCTCGACCGATGGTCTGTCCATCAATGGGAACGACAGCACGTCGTCAATGCCGCGAGCCTTCATGGTCAGAACAGCGCCCAAGACGTCATTCCTCAGGATTTCTGGCAGATCCGCATCCTGCAGTTTGTTGAAACTGTCTTCGGTATAGAGCCTGAAGCATTTGCCGGCCGCCTCTCTCCCTGCTCGGCCCGCTCTTTGCGTTGCGGACGATTTGGATATCGGTTTTGCGAGGAGAGATTCCATCCCAAGCCGCGTTCGAAATTCCTTGACTTTTGCCTTTCCGCAATCGACGACGTACTTGACGCCAGGAACCGTGACTGAGGTCTCGGCAATGTTGGTGGCCAGCACAATCTTTCTTGTAAACTTGGCCTTGAGCGGCTTGAAGGCTTCGTGCTGAGCCTCAATGGATAGCTGACCGAAAAGAGGCAAGACTTTGACTTTGGGTGAATTGGACGGAAGTGTTGCGGCGTATTCTTCGATGAGCTTTTGGGCCGCTTCGATCTCCTCCTGGCCAATCAAGAATGCCAGTATGTCACCAGGCAGTGGTTCCTGTAGGTGAATCTTGAAGATGGTCTTCAGAAGTCCTTCTTGCAAATCCGGGACAGGCTTCGGTGTGTGTATGATGTCGACGGGAAATTGCCGGCCCTCGATACGTAAGAACTCAACGCTCAGATCCTGTGCTTTACCGGAGGCAGGTGCTACATCATCTGGAGCAGAGAAGAACCGCTGGATGCCCTCAACATTTGCCGTGGCGCTCATGATGACTAGCTTCAACGGTATGCCTCCGCGTCCAGCTTTGTCTCCAGCATGAATCTGCTTCAGAAACCCAGATAGCAGGTCGACATCAACGCTCCTCTCGTGGATCTCATCCACAATGACAGCGCTGTACTGCTTCAGGTCTGGATCGCGCAACAGCTCCTGGAGCAGCATTCCTTCGGTGAGAAACTTGATCTTCGTGCCTCGAGGGACATTGTGGTCAAATCGGACGGAATAGCCGACAAGGCCTTTGGCGTAGGCATCCTTGGAAGTATCTCCCGAGTCGCCAGGGTTCGTCTGACCAGTGATGGGCGTGCCAACTTCACGAGACACTCGGTGAGCGAGCGTCGTGGCAGCCACTCGTCGCGGTTGAGTGATTGCAATTACTCCGCCAACACCCACCTCCTCCCCATTGATCTTGACTTTCCGCCGCCTGCACCAGTCTTCCTGATACAAAAACTGTGGCACTTGGGTACTCTTACCCGATCCTGTCTCACCCACTAAGACCAAGGCATCATGTTGACGCAGGATCTCTCGTATCCTATCTTGATAACCCCATAGTGGAAGTTCCTTTCGTGCCTTGAGATAACTAGGATCCCCGACGCTGGCGCGCGGGTCTGATGCTGAAAATTTTCTCCTGCTCTTTGCGATTGCAGGACTTTTAGTCGTGGCTACCACGTCTCCGTCCTCCTTCTGTGGCTTTGGGTCTGATGCATTTTCGACAGAACCGCCTGTTGCTGCTGGCTGTGGCTGATGCTCTGGCTCCGTCTTGCGCTTTTTGGTAAGGTACCCTTCGAGACAGATGACTCTATTGCCGACTTTGAGGATTTCTGATGCGCCTGGCGACTTTCTCTTCTTAGACATTTTGCTGGTTTGCAAGGGAGCAGGGAAATTGCGATGGAGACCTCCTCAGAGAACGTGCTGACTGGCCGGCCACCATACAGACTCGGAAGGGCCAATGCTCGTTGGACCGAACAACGAGAGGTAGTACCTTATTTGATGGCTTCAGACTAGGTACTCAGGTTGTGCTTGTGAGAAGAGTGAACTTTCCAGGACTACCTACTGAAGATAGTGGGGCTTTCACGCAACCCAAACTCGAAGATTCTGAATAGAGGTAAGGTGCACTGCAAGACGCCCCACAATTTTCAGTGCTACACAGGACATGACCTTTTTTGCATCGCCCGAAGGACGGCTGGCAAGGAGTTGTGCAAAAGAAACTGATTGGCAACTTTGAAATTGATCATCGAGTACACATTTTGACCACCCCGAAACACGACCGACCAAGAAGCTGCATCTCTAGCCAGCTCCCACTTGTTCCATGCAATCGGACAGACAGACACATTACTCAAGGTGCTCCAACCCCCAGTGCTCAAACAATGGCTTCTCTCATCAGCTAGAAAGCTAGCAACTCCGGTAGAAGCATCGGGTTCCTACCACCTCCCCCAGTACGGGGAACCCTGTAGTGTCTCAACAGCCTAGTGAATGTTACTCAGCTTGGCTCTGGTCACCACAAGGCCGGTCTCGGTTTTCGCGCTCTAGACAAGGAATTAGCAACTGCCAGTAAACACGCAACTCGCAATACCGAGGTACTGACCTTCTCCCCTATCCTGTGGATGACGACGTCCTGCCGATCAACTTCCGTCCCTATTGCTCTAGCAATGTTGCCCAACACGGGTGCACCCTTCTCCAATCTCTGTAGGTTGAAGTCAAGTTGCCCTTCATCCATAGCGCCGTCGGTAGCGCCCTCGTCGTCGCTGTCATCCTCAATCATGTACTTGCTTCTCTCTGTCGCACTGCGGGACGTCTGCCCAAGCAAGGTCGGACGGCTTAAATCCCTGAAGGTTTTCTCCATACCCTGAGCACCTTGAAAGGCCGACTTGCGGGTGGCTTCGCGCTGCGCCGCCTCGCGCTGGTGTTGCTCAATGATCTGCTGCTCCGCCGCAGCCTGCCGAGATTTGGACGTGAATGGATTCGTGACGTGGACCGCGAACATGCTGCGGTTCAGGGTCTCGAGCTCCTTCGTCTTGTCGGTCGCAACACGAGTCTGGTGAAGGGCCATGTCAAGGTTTTTCTCTGTCTTGGCCAGTGACTCGCCCTGCTGTCCCAATCGAGCCAAGGTCCCCATGCCAACATTAATGGCGTTCTCCATCTGCATAGCTGCGTTGTTAGAGCTGTTCACCGTCTGCTTTCGGACGTCATTAATCTGCCTCTTGATGTCTCTGTACTCTTCTTGCTCCAATTCCTCAGCAGTGACCTCGCGCTGTTCGCCGTAACCACCACCGTATGCACCACCCGCACCACCAGAAACATCAGCAGCGTTGTTATCGGTCGACACATATGAGGGTGGCGCAGCTTGTCGTTGACGTGCTCCGCCTAGCAGCGCATCGCGATTTTCGTCTTCGTCGGCCGGACCCAGACCACCGTATCCTCCGGGGCCTCGCGTCTGGTATTTTTGTGAAGGGAGTGCCGAGGTTGTTCCAGCAGAATCATAGCCTGATGCACCAGAGCCGTACCGGGTGCTGCCGTAGCCCCCGGCGGCGCCGAACTTATCTGGTGCATAACCACCGCCGACTTGTGGGCTTCCCTGGTACGACGGGGGAGGAGTGCCGTAGCCATTGCGCTGAGCCGGACCCGGGCCGCTAGGTAAGCCGCCACCGCCTGGCCTCGGACCGCTCGGCAGACCAGCAGCACCTGGCCTGGGCGCTTGTGGACCGGCAGCGAGGTTCGCTCGGGCTTGCTGATAAGGGGTCATGCGAGCGTACGGATCTTCGGCGGGTTGTTGAGCATAGGGGTTCTCTTCTTGCGCAGCTGGCTTCTTCCGTCCGAAGAGGCTTGAGCGGTTGCGGTCGTCATCGTCGCCCTCCGACTTCTTGCCGAAGCCGAACTTCTTCATCCTTGCGGGCTGTTGTACAATACTTTAGTGTCTTCTAACCAAACGAACAGCGGCGGAGGAGTTTGCTGTGATATAGGACGTGCTTGAAGCCAAAAGAATGGGAAATGGATGGAACCACAGTTCAAGTGCGCAAGTGTGTTCCTCTGCTTATAGGGGGTAAAAGGGAAAGGAGGATGCTAGATCTCCGGGTGTCTTGGAGGTGTTTCGAGACGGCGGGACTTTATGAGGGGCGGCTGTCTGGCGGTGTCAGGCATCATGGAGGACTCCGAACGTAAGCCACCATGCTAACTTCGACAGGCTCCTTGGCGAGCCCGCAGAAGGCGAGATACAAGAAGTGTATCTGTACTTCCTGCGCAAGCTCCCGCTCAGCCCCAGGACGCTAGCGCTGGGGTGGAACTTCCCTAACACAGTACCTTATGCTTGCATTGGTGGGGTAGGGGACTCCGAGGACACAGGGATCATCTATAAGGGTCCAAGGGCACGGAGTGCTTACCTGTGCGCGGTTGGCACGCCTTCCGAAGCACCACCATCCTGAATGAGTTGCAGATGCTGCGGATTGTGACTTGAGCTCTTCATCAGAGGATTCCTGGACAGTAGTTTCCTTGTTGAAACCGGCCCCGGGCTCTTCTGGGGAAGAGCGCTTCTTCCACCACTTTCCAGCCATTGTAGTGGTTTGTAACTGAACTCTAACACTCAGAAAGGAGATCCGAATCTGTCAGAGTATCTACTGCGCTATCGTCTTGACGTGTAACATTCCAAGAAGAATCTGGCGTCAAGATCGTTGATGTCTTTTGTTGTGGTTGGCTGGCTTGTCGTCCTGTCAGTAATGGGATGGAAGTTGCGCCCCGCGCGGTCTTGCCGCTGAGCGAGGAAGTACCGGTACGGATGCGGTAACAATTACCTGATGAAAAGAAAATTGGGGCTTCGAGATCAGTCCGAGAAACAGAAGGCGAGATCTGTTCGACGGAAAAGGCACATCCTTTTGTACATCATGACCAAGGTAACGCCCAGGCTGATGAACACCTACAGACTGTTTCTTTCGGGGACCTCTAAGCCGGTAGCATAAACGTGATCCTGAAGTTGACTCAGCTTCTTCCAGGTTGGGCGAAGTTGGCGGTTTCAATCTGGTGTCACGTGACTCGGCCAATCAATGAGCAAGCGGGTCGCTTTCAGTGCCCACGAGGCTCCTACCAGTGCGTCACATCATACATCCAATATCTCGTCTGTCTGTTGCTCTAAGTATACTGCTCTCAGGCCCAGACTCCTACGTTACGCGACATGACTGAGATGAGTCGTTGAAAGAGAGGCGGTTAGATCCCACCAGATCGCCATACGAGAACTCTACCCAGAGTCCCAGGAGCAGTTCCAGAAAAACAGCTTCGTGGAAGTCACTTCAAGATGATCCGACGAATATTTCGAATACATCGTCACGCTCCTGTTCTTTTATGTGCATGGAATGCATTATACCTTTTCCATAGATTATAGGCGCATCTTCCCTCCAAGTCTCGGTACTCACGGCCGCACTTAATACCTGTTCGTGGTCAGACGCTCTCTTGTCGCATCCTTGGGCTCTCCAAGCCATCCATCACTCGCAACGATCATGTCTGTCTTCACCTATGACCCGGATCCGCCACGGGTGTCTTCTCCCTGGCACCGCTCGGATGCCCGTGGCAAGGAGCCCCCAGCTGGACAGGCTCCAAACACGGGCGAGTCTTTTAAGACGGGGCTGCTCTCTGACTATGGCGTCACCAAACTCGAGCCAGAACCCCAGGAAGGGCCAACTGAGTACAAACTGCACCTACTGCTCCGGCCAAGGCAAGGCCACAAGTCCGCGAGCACGTCGAATCCGGCAAAAGGGGTCACTGCAGGCTGGGCGCCTCCTAGTCCGTCGCCTCAGACACGGCAGGCCCGCCTTGAGCACCTGACCACGCAGCTGTTATGGAGGTTACAGCAATCGGTTCCCTACCACGCAGCCTCTACGAAAGCTGATGTTGTCGTGCCGAAACTGCTCAGTGACAACCTTCCAAGCAATGACCAGGTGGAGATAGGCAAACTTGTCCCAGGACTCGAGGCGTCTAGAGGCGCATTATACGAGATTGGCGTTGGCGATGATGGCACTCTCGTCGGGCTGACATCTGATGAGCTGGACGAAAGTTTGGCAACGCTTCGGGTGATGGCAGCTAGCTTGGGATGCAACATGAAGATTCTCCGGAAGGTCATTGTCGGGGACTGTGAACGAGAGCAAGACGCAGACGCATCGGCTCTTATCCACCAGTCCGGCAACGCTGTTGGTCCAACGGAGCAGCTCTGGGTGGCTGAGGCTCTGGTTGCCCCTGAACTTGGAAGGAAAGACGGCGGTCTTGCCCCTCGCACGGCAGCCACTGGAGCCGCGCCGAAGTTGGCGTCGGCGAAAGACCTCCCAGACACGAAACAAGGCCCTCTCACGCAAGACCAGCTACGCGTCACTCTTACTGGCCCGACAACATCAGGAAAGTCGACACTACTTGGGACTTTGTGCACGGGAAACTTGGACAACGGGCATGGCCTAAGTCGGCTAAGCCTTCTCAAGCACCTGCACGAAGTCGCATCTGGGGTTACTTCATCGGTTGCCCAGGAGCTCATCGGATACAACCAGAACAGCATCTTCAACTACGTACACCGCGGCATCGAATCGTGGATTGACATCCACGACTTCACAAAGGATGGCCGGCTTGTTCACTTGCTTGACTCGGCTGGGCATCCGCGGTATCGCCGGACTATAATGCGCGGTATCGTCGGCTGGGCGCCGCACTGGACACTGCTTTGCATCGCTGCCGACGGAACTGAGCAGACCTTTGTCGACAACTCCTCCGCCGTGACAGAGTCTCAAGATCTAGCTCAAGCCCACCTTGACTTGTGTCTGAGGCTTGACTTACCTTTGGCAGTTGTTGTCACCAAGATGGACTTGGCGACGAGACCGACCCTCCAGAGCACGCTAGGGAAGATCTTGTCAAAGGTTAAGGGAGCCGGCCGAAACCCCAAAATCCTGCCCTCAGACCGGACAAGGTGCGACGACCTCCTGACCGTGGTACCGCCGGGAGACACTGAATCAGTCCAAGCTGTCATTGATGCCATACACGAGGCTGGAAGTTTGCAGAAGGTTGTGCCTATAGTCCTGACCAGTGCTGTCAGGGGCAATGGCATCGGCTTGATCCACGCTCTGCTCCAGAGCCTGCCGATTCCGCCGACTCCTTCTGCTCACGATTATACTGGACCTGCACTCAACCCGGAGCAGCCGTCGTGTCTTTTCCATATTGACGATCGGTTCAGCCTTCCGGCTTCATATGCATCGTTGACGCCAAGTGCAAGCCAACAAGCAGACAGCGGCACTGTCATTGCCGGATACTTACGCTTTGGATGCTTGTCCGTCGGGGACAAGGTGTTGATCGGGCCATTCGAGTCTGAAGAGGACGGCGCGCGGGGATCAACTCCTGAAGAACGGGCTTCTCCTGCAAGTTATGGCTTCTCTGCGTCGCATCCATCATCTACCGAGCTTAGTCGAATCGCCATCAGGAATGCCGTATCGGCCTCCGCCATTAAAGGCGAGTGGCATAACGCGCACATCGTCAGCATCCGCAATCTGAGACTGCCCGTCCAGACACTCCAGGCCGGCCAAGCGGGGTCCATAGGGATCGTCTTTGATCTCCAGAAGGATGAGGACACAGACAGCCTGTTCGAGGCGAGACCGCCGTCTGTTCCGAAGCCACGCAAGGGGATGGTGCTGGCCATACCCAGCAAGCACATGGTCGACACTGGCTTGTCTCTCCAGGCAGCAAGCGGGCTGACAGCGTCCTTCTCAAATCTTGACGTATCACGTCTGACGAGCGGACTTCTTATAACAATCTATGTGGCCAGTGTCCGTTCTGCAGCGCGCGTTCTGCGCGTGTCCCGCGTTCTGCGCTCTCATGAGCGAGGTTCGAATCACACCGAGAACGACGACATTAACGACGTCTTCGACTTGGATGATCAGATGGAGAGCGATGCCGCTGATACAAAGGAAGTACTCACGGGCGACGTGGAAGTCCAGTTGGAGCTGCTCAGTAACAGGGAGTGGGTGGAGCTTGGCTCACGCATTGTAATACTTGAGGGTGCTGGATTGGACTGCATTGTGGGCAAGGTGGTTGAGATCGTGGATTAAGCTGGTATGCTTTTGGCGATAGAAGAAGAGGGAGGGGGGATAGCGTTGTAGATAGCGTGGTAGACACAGCGTACCGACTGTTTTATTGATTACACCGTTCTCGTATGACTTGTCCTCTTGGAGTCTCTACACAATGATCCGCCAGACATCGTGCCTGACCTCGTAGCAATCTCATGCTGAATCAGAACCACGTAACCGAACGCCTATACGCCGACAATGCTGCTCTTGAACCCGATCAAGCACGCACTAACCCGTAGAATAACGTCCAAGTCAAGATGAACCCAGCCAGCCCGCCTGACAGCCCGCTCGTCCAAAACTCGAAAGCCCCTCGGAAGTATCTGCTCGTGTCCAAGGGTGCCTTGCCGGCCGGTATCGACGTCGGCGCTACTCGTAGCGCGTAGAAGAGGAAGCAGGTCGAGAGAGTCGCGATGATGTAGAAGAGGAAGCCGGCGTAGGACTCTAGCCCGAGGATGCCTGCGCAGACGCCGAAGAGGGAGGCTGTTAGTGATTGATAGTTGAACAGCGTCTGAAAGTGAAATACGGATTAGCTTGATTTCTTGGACATGCGGTTCTGGTTAGAGAGGGTCGCGTTACCCTCGAATTGTGGGCTATGGACTCTTGCACCACGGGAGATATCTGGTAGTCTTTCTCGGTCGGCATCTTGAAGGTGGCTTGCAAGCTCACTACGTGCGGTGCTGTCCGGCGAGCTTGAAGTTGTTGGAGCTCCCGTCGTTGTTACTAGCTGGCTGCTGGCGCCCAAGGTCTCCACAGACTTCGCTCGCGATAGCACTACCCCGAGCCGTAAGTGTAGCGCCCAGTCACGTGAGACGGGTGCAGATGCGAAGAATAAGAATGCGGCAATCCCTTTGCTCTGGCTGAAACAGAAACGATCAATCGTCAGCATGTGCTGTATCCAATCGAACCTCGTTGGACTGCGACTCGTGCTGCATGCACCGCGTTCCTGCACGCGAGAGCCGCTGAAACCGGCCGGTTTGCAGCGTTCGCTAGATGATGCTGAGAATGACGTGCACAAAGCTCGTGACAAGATCGCGTGCACAAAGCCCCCCTGTAGCGTTATGTAAACTGACAACTGGGAGATCAAACCATCCCTGCTCGTCCGCAATCTGCGCCAGCTTCGGGAGATTCCATCTTGGGGATAGACGACCGGCTGGTCCTTTTGAGATTCGCGCCGTGCTGGCTTCATCTTCATCCGATGCATGCTCTAATCTGAGATCGCCAAGGAGGTGAACCACGAGATCTCCTATTCTGCCACTTGCTGCTGTCTCCTCTTCGTCCTAACTACCAACTACTTGCCTCTCTAGGCGCCGCCCGCCACCTGCACTGCGTTGATCGGCATTGTTTACTGTCGCTCTGCCCTTCCAGCCACCTAACGACTCCGGTGCAATCGAGTACCGTGGCGAAGCGAGTACCGGTCATCGTCACTGCGACGGATGGCCATGTGTCACGCCGTGAAACGACACAGTTTATGAAATGGAGCCTGTGGTCTACGATCGTACACCGCTCGCAGACTACTTAAAAGGTACGGACAGGCTCTTGACTGCTCTGCACCGACGCGCGGCACGCTCCTGACACTCACTAACCTCTCATGGCAGAGGAGGGCGACGAAGAACATGACCACTGGGGAACCGGCGCCGAGGCCCGTAGTGCTGATGACGAATCGACGCCCTCGAGTCCGACTTTTGCCCCGGTAGGGCGGCCCATGGTCAAGAAGCGATTCCGCACCCAGCGACCGGCTTCTCTGCACCTGGACACATCGCCGTCGGCACGGATAAGCTCGCTACATAACAGGTACTCGGTAGGTGTTCGCCATGACCTCTACCCGATGTGCATCTGGCTGACCTTCCCGGTAGAAAGCCGTAGCCTCGACCATCGAACGCGCCGACAACACCAAGTTCCTTGAACAGTTCCGTTACACCATCGTCGCGTCCCAACTGCTTAATGGACAGTCGATCCTTGGCCAGCAGCATCTACTCCAGCAACAGAGCGAACCGCCTCCGGTTGCCCACATGAACAATCCGACAACGACAGGCTTGATCCTCACCGCATCTGGGGCGCTTATACTAGCATGGCTGGTCAGCTGGGTGTATTCGGGAGGCTACTCCCATTTGACCAAGAAGCGGGTGCTGTTCACGCTCGTCCTGCTTGTTGTTGCCGCCATACTCTCGCGCGCATACGTCAAGCAACAGTGGCTACGCTACCTCCAGGAACAAGCCGTGACGGAGGTATCCACCCTCATCTCGCGGTCGCAAGACTTCGACAGTGCCTCGAGCGCTGCTGCAGCTCTGATTCAGGAAGTTGAGCTCGTGTCTCGCGGATACAGGATGCAAGTGCCCTTAGCGTCCCGGATGTCTCAGCTGTAGGTACTAACCGTGTCTCACAGTAGCGCACCACTACCGCCCATCAGCCGGATCGAAGATAGGAGTCAAAGACGCCGATGTGGCCGACTGCGGAAGGAGTTGAAGGCTCGGTTCGCCGAGATGATACTGAAGTACAACCAAGTAGCCGCGGTTGTCAAGGGTTTCTCCGAACAGCTCGACCTGGAGAAGTATCACGACGTTTATGACATCTCCGACTTCGACATTGCCGACGCCCTTCAGGGATTCTCAGAGGGCGAGTTCGAGGATGCGGAATCACTGCGATCTCTCAAGATCGCGGCCGCCCGCTTTCAGACCATCAGAAAGCTCTTTTTCTGCGCCCTGTTAGCGCTCCCGGCCAGTGGCGAGGATTCGGATTACCTGCGTTGGTCCACGGCAGTGGAAGGACTGCGGACTCTCAATCAAACCACAGGCGACTGCTATGAGAAACTGAAGTCGATCTTGACCGAACAGGAGATGTTTCCCAGCGCTTCCCAAGCCAAAATGCCGCTGTCGCCGGGGCGCGAGAGATGGCGGTCGCAACTGGGCAAGCTTAACTCCTTGTCCTCAGGTATCCGCGGCCTTCAAGCGAAGATGACTCTGTTGCGAGAGGAATCAGACAGGGCACTCAACGAAGCAGAAGACCTCTCAGAGCTCGGACCGAACCTCATGGCGCAATACGAATCCATCGGCCAAGACATCAAGCTCTTGACACAAGCCTGGGAGGAGGGCAGATCCGCTCTGGCTTCGGCTATCAACCGGAACGAAAAGAGGATCTCTTCCATCAGCGGCGTTCTTTCGCCTACGATATCCCTCAGCGGCGCCACCACAGTGGAAGAAGGCGGAACGTTCGAGGCCTTCAAAGCACTGACCGGGCACTCACCGGCTCCAAGCTCGTCAGGGAGCTCTGTAGGGGCCGAGCAGCATGAGGAGGTCTTTGAAGCCGTCGCTATGCCTGCGCGACCCAGAAGCATGCTCACCAGGGACGAGCGTCTGGTGAAAATGCGAGAGGAGCGTGAGAGGCGAGAAGAAACACGGGAGAAAGCGGATGCCAGTCGAGGCATGCTCCGCGAATTGGAGATGGTGATCAATCTCCGTCCGAAATCGAAGATTGACTCGGACAAACATGCAACTTCGGCACGAATTTCCTTATGAAACCTAATCTTACCTGGGACGATGACATGAAGACACTGGGTGTCGAGCGATATACATTGCTTATGGCGACCGGCATCAGTTGGGACTTGCATATCAAGCATATTCATTCGGTTTAGTACGGCGTTCTTTTATTTACCTCCAGGACGGCAAAACATAGATTTTGGGCCCAAGAGGCGTCAGTGCTTGATAGGACGGAGGGTATCTGACGTATCTGCAGTCGTTCGTTGAGATGGCGGGTCTTTTGTATATACTGGGTTGATATGGACAAACTTTAGAATAATATGCACTTCAAGGGCCCGGCACGGGCTGGTCTACTCAAAGCATCTAACGGGGCAGTGACCTGTGTCTACCACAGTACCTTACCACAGAAGTGAAGAAAGGGGTATGTATGTGGTTAGGCTGTTAGGTAAGCTCTACATAGCCCCACTCTATCCCTGCCACTTTACGCGCTTGAACGCGCCCCCAGGTGGTCGTCGCGTCTTTTGCCCATTAATGAGCCCGCGAACAACTTCACCTCACCATCCCACAACCAGCAAACCAGAATTCTTCCCATAACTCATCCAACTCTCTGGCTCATTCCTCCAATACTCCAACCGTCTGAGCTCTAATTTTTTCTTTATCTCCGTCCCACAGAACACCGGAAAACAATTCAGTAAGAGCTGCAAACCCTCAACACACGAGAATTCTCAGCCCACCTTGTACCCCGCGTACCCTTGATCGCAAAGACACTGACAGCACAGCAGTCATGCTTGAGGCACGGTTACAGCAGGCGGAGCTCCTGAAGAAGGTGAGCGCGACTCCAGTCCAGTCCTTCCTGTCCTTTTGGGATGCTAATCATCGCGGCAACTTGCAGGTGGTGGACGCCATCAAGGACCTGGTGCAGGACTGCAACTTCGACTGCAACGACAGCGGCATCGCGCTGCAGGCCATGGATAACTCGCACGTGGCCCTGGTGTCGATGAACCTGAGCTCCGAGTCGTTCGACCCGTATCGATGCGACCGCAACATCGCGCTGGGCGTCAACCTGACGTCGCTGACCAAGGTGCTGCGGGCGGCCCAGCCGAGCGACCAGCTCACCCTCAAGGCCGAGGACGCCCCCGACAGCCTGAACCTGACCTTCGAGAGCACTGACAAGGACCGCATCTCGGAGTACGACCTCAAGCTCATGGACATTGACCAGGAGCACCTGGGCATCCCGGAGACCGAGTACGCCGCCACCATCAGCATGCCCTCGGCCGAGTTCCGGCGCATCTGCACCGATCTGATGGCTCTCTCCGAGTCGGGTACGTGAACACACCTGAGCAACAACAAGACCACACGCGGTATACACCTGCTGATACACATGAGCATTTTCACAGTCACCATCGAGGCAAGCAAGGACGGCGTCAAGTTCAGCTGCAGCGGCGACATCGGCAACGGCTCCGTCGTGCTGCGCCAGCACACCAACGTCGAGAAGGAGTCGGAGAACATCGACATCGAGCTGAGCGAGCCTGTGTCCCTGACCTTCTCGCTCAAGTACCTCGTCAACTTCTGCAAGGCCGCCGGCCTGTCGAGCACGGTCAAGATCTGCCTGTCCAACGAGGTGCCGCTGCTCGTCTCGTACCAGCTGTCCAACGCGAACAGCAACCTACGTTTCTACCTCGCGCCGAAGGTATGTCTCTTCCTTACAAGCGTGCATCTATCTATATTATTCAAAGCTGACTGTGAACCAGATTGGTGACGATGAGTAAGGGCGAGATGTGATCAGAGATGGCAGTGCATCCAGCCGCCGTTATATGCAGAGGTTGAGCGTCTAGGTCTACCCTAACGATGGCTATGGGGGCTACGAGGGGCATTGTGCCTACATGCGCGCTACAGGAAAAGGATACGGGTTGCTTGCACATTGCTGATTTGAAGGGAGCAAGATTGGCGTCTCAGAGACATGTGCTGGTTAGCAATGATGGTTTTCATTTTCTGAGAGCTTTGTTTCCCCCTTGTAAATCATACATTACCCTATGCTGTCCCCTTATTAGCGCGGGGTATTGCTGTATCTTGATGCTTGGTGTGGCGGACGCACTCTTGCTACCCCACCAGTGACTGAATTAAAGCTCCGGGTCCAGCGCCGCTCCGACTTACGGTCTGACAGGCCAACGCGGTGAAGATGCAGAACTTTCCAGGTGTTAGTCATCGTTTTATCATTAGACCTAGAGGCAAGGGGCGCGAGGACTCCTCACTGAACTTCCTGGCGGCAGCAGTTGAGTTGGTATACTTGGTAGAGCGAGCTATTTCTCGGACTTTCGCTATACACTTGTCCTTTGGTGTGCATATGGTCTAGAATTTTTTTTCTCATTCTTTCACGGCTTAGAGAACCTCGACCGGATGGGAGGGAAATAATACACTCACTCGGTTCATACCACAACCTATCATCGTCACAGCCGGTTGCGTCATCCTGCGACTTTATAGCGACCATGAGCGCGGAACCACCAGTGCCAGAGACTCGCGTCCTGGCCGTAGCTAGCCATGTAGGTAGTCCTCTGCGGTATACAAACTCTTTCCCGGTCTAACAATGTTTACAGGTCGTCTCCGGGTGAGTTCTCTCTCTCTCACCACCTCACCCACCACAAGTCGCCGGATCCAGGGGTTCAGGGGCCGGACATCATCACTGACCCCTGTACCAACCACCAGAAATGTCGGCAACAAGATCGCCGTCTTCGCCATGCAATCGCTAGGCTGTGACGTCGCGGCCCTCAACACAGTCCAGTTCAGTTAGCCACCTCTTTCCCTTTCCGCATCCCCCTT